>CAUYON010002302.1:0-16190 GCA_963573935.1 Arctocebus calabarensis | reverse complement strand
GCCAAACAACAATGACAGCTACAACCAAAAAATGGCCGGGCGTTGTGGCGGGCGCCTGTAGTCCCAGCTACTTGGGAGGCGGAGGCAGGAGACTCGCTTGAGCCCAGGAATTGGAGGTTGCTGTGAGCTGTGATGCCACAGCGCTCTATCCAGGGTGAAAGCTTGAGGCTCTGTCTCACAAAAAAAAAAAAAAAAGAAAAGAAAGAAAAATGAAGGAGGTCAGTAAAGGTAAAGAAAGAGAAGAGAAAACTTAAGGTAACTTCATTTTTCAGGCTGAAAAGAAAATTGTTACTTCTGACAAAAATAGAAGGTTAGAAGAAAATTCATTTGGGAAGAGTTTAAATTTAATTATGTAAGCACAATTAAGAGGAAAGAACTTGTTTTTGCTTCACATGACATTCCCTTTTATTTTTTGTGTATTC
The DNA here is from genome assembly GCA_963573935.1 of Arctocebus calabarensis. Classification (NCBI taxonomy): domain Eukaryota; kingdom Metazoa; phylum Chordata; class Mammalia; order Primates; family Lorisidae; genus Arctocebus; species Arctocebus calabarensis. The sequence goes on along the minus strand of CAUYON010002302.1, from coordinate 15,768 downwards.
TGTTTCATTGCTAAATCAGCTTAAAAACTGATTTAGGGTATCAAACTTGGGAGTGTTGGGGTATAAAATTTACTTTTAAAATGCACTCTTCATTCTCAGCACCTGACAAGGAGCCTAACAGACTCACATTGAGATCTTAAAGCATTTCTACATTGAGAATAGTTAGAAACATATTGCTAGCTAGTGAGGTTGTAACCCTACTCATGGACAAGACCAGGAAAATAAACTAAAAGGAGTAGAGTGCGGTATTCATCCCCTAACAGAATTATTTTCTGTATGGTTGAATCATTCTGTGGCCATGTTTATAACAACGTGAATATATTTACAAGTAGTAGCTGTTCTGTAGCAGTGGTAGCTGCCGTGTGTCAGGAACTGTTCTAAGTGCTATATAACAAGCAGCCCACGGTATTTGCCTCTTGCAGACTGGGTCAGAACATCAGTCCAGATGGAAAGCATTAGCATAGGCAGTAGCTTGATTTTCTTCAAAAATCTGAAATGTAGCTAACTAATACATGAACATATTGGATCGAGTAAGTTTTAACTTTGTTACCATTCTGTGATTTTTTCAAATCCACTTTGATAAGTAGATTCAAACATCAAATTTGTTATATAATTAAAAATCTCTTGGAAATAGGGACATGTCTTTAACAAAAATGTAGTAAGACCTAATGATTACTCTTAAATTTTGTTTGATTACTTCATTTATATTTACTGTATATAAATGTATGCACTTATTTTGATCTGTAATTAATAGGCAGATTTTGTCTGTATCAAGTAAAAGATTTGGCTGACTTACATGATTGAAATTTTATGTTTTTCTCTTTTTGAATAAGGATGTTGGAATAGATAATCTACAAGAGTCCTTTCAACATCAAATCTGTTCTGAATGTTTTAGTTTCATCAAGTAGAATAGAAAGCTTAGACTACAATTTAAAGGAGATTCTCCTTGGATTATGCTGTGAGCATAGATGAGATGCCAGAGAAACAAGTGGAAGAATGAATGTCCTAACTTTGTACATCCTTTTGGCAAATATCATATTAAGAAGAGGGATAGAGATTTTTTTGGCAAGGACCGGGTTTGAACCCACCACCTCAGGTATATGGGGCTGGCGCCCTAATCCTTTGAGCCAGAGGCACCACCACCCCCACTGCCTTTTTGTTTTTTCATAAATAAAGTTTTATTGGGATACAACCATAAAAAAAAAAAAAAAAAAGAAGAAGAGGAAGAGGGATAGAAATAAAGATCCAGGAAAGTAGAAGAGTGTACAGTGTTGGCTAGGAAAGGAATTTTCAAGGAGAAAATTATCGGTAATGTCAAATTAGTACAATAAAGGAGGAGGATCAGGACCTAGAGGTAGAATGCTACTGAACACATTTCTGGTCTTACCTCGGCTGCTTCTTAGAGTTCTCATAATCAGTAAAAATTACTTAATATGGTTATAATTATAAAAGTGGAAGTAAATTCTTTATTATTTGTAGATGACATTGTATACCCAGAAAAACCAAGAAAATCAATCGAAATATTACTGTAAGTAATGAGATTTCAATGTGATGGTTAGTTATAAAACAAAAATAGTTGGCTCGGCACCTGTGGCTCAATGGGCTAAGGCACCAGCCACGTACACCTGAGCTGGTGAGTTCAAATCCAGCCCGGGCCCACCAAATAACAATGACGGCTGCAACCAAAAAATGGCCGGGCGTTGTGGCAGGTGCCTGTAATCCCTGCTACTTGGGAGATGGAGGTAGGAGAATCGCTTGAGCCCAGGAATTGGAGGTTGCTGTGAGCTGTGATGCCACAGCACTCTATCCAGGGTGACAGCTTGAGGCTCTGTTTTTAAAAAAAAAAAAATAGTTTATCTAATGGATTTTTTTCTCTATAGGCTTTAAACTGAAAGCTTATCCATATTTGTTAATGAATGGGAATCTTCCTACTTATTTTTATCTTTCTGAGGCATATACTATTTAATCTTATCATCTCTGGGTAAGGTGTGATCTATTTTGAATAAATCATTTCTATGTTAATTTTTAATTTTTTTTTTTTTTTTTGAGACAGTATCACTTTGTCACCCCTGGTAGAGTGCTTTGATGTCATAGCTCACAGCAGCCTCAGACTCTTGGGCTCAAGTGAGTCTCTTGCCTCAGCCTCCTGAGTAGCTGAGACTACAGGCGCCTGCCAAAGTGCTGGGCTATTTTTAGAGATGGGGGTCTCGCTGTTGCTCAGGCTGATCTCAAACTCATGAACTCAGGTATTCCACCCACCTTGGCCTCCCAGAGTGCTAGGATTACAGGAGTGAGCCACTGTGCCCGGCTCTCCATGTTAACTTTTAAAAACTATTTTGAAATAAAGTTGTGGTAATAAATACATTTACAGTAGCTATAAAAAAATCCTTTTATTTTTTAACTCCTGTGGCTTGTGATACTATAATTACTTAGTAATGTCAGAGAAGGTGTAATCTGATCTTTGAGCCGTGTTTGGTAAATAATAATTTTGTGTGGAACCCACTGTTCTATCATATCAGTAAAAGGAAAATTATTGTTCATATATAAGACTTTTCTTTGCCCCTAAAGTATTTTCTGACTTAAAGACCAAATTATAGCATGCATCAAATTTTTTTGTGTGTTTTTTAAAAAGCAATATATTCCAGATCTATATATAACGTTTTTAACAAGAGGTGGGTGGTGCCTATGGCTCAGTGGGTAGGGCGCTGGCCCCATATACTGAGGGTGGCGGGTTCGAGCCCGGCCCCAGGCCAAACAAAAAAATAGCTGGGCCTTGTGGCGGGTGCCTGTGGTCCCAGCTACTCAGGAGGCTGAGCCAAGAGAATCACCTAAGCCCAGGAGCTGGACATTGCTGTGAGTTGTGACTTCTCAGTACTTTACAGAGGGCAGTAAAGTGAGACTCTGTCTCTTAAAAAAAGTATTGTGGCAGAAATATTTTCTACTGTACTTGGATGACTAGAACTACATTATATCCTAATTGAAAATTGTTATATTTTTATTTATCATCAGTCACCAGAAGTGAGCTCTCTTCAGTAGTCTCTTTCTAGCTATTCTACAGTCAGTATTGATAAATCACGTATATCTCTTAGAACATGATGCAGTTTGAATTATTTAGCCCTAAAGCTTGTTACATAGTGGTTGCTTTGGCATTTATGAAAATTAAAACATACGGCTTGGCGCCTGTGGCTCAAGCAGCTAAGGCACTAGCCACGTTCACCTGAGCTGGCGGGTTCGAATCCAGCCCGGGTCCGCCAAACAACAATGTCAGCTGCAACCAAAAAATGTCCGGGTGTTGTGGCGTGCGCCTATAGTCCCAGCTACTTGGGAGGTAGACACAGGAGACTCGCTTGAGCCCAGGAATTGGAGGTTGCTGTGAGCTGTGAAGCCACAGCACTCTATCCAGGGTGACAGCTTGAGGCTCTGTCTCAAAAAAAAAAAACAAAATTAAAACATAAGTTAAGTATACCTACATGTTTAAAAATACATGAAATGAAATACAAAAAATTTCATTGTTTAGTAATGCAGAAAAATGTATTGAATACTTAATGTGTACCAAGTTGTTGGGTTTTTTATATATACTTTAGCTAAATCTCTTAGCAGTCTAGTGAGGTGGGTGATGATATCTCATTTAATAGCAGGGAAACTTCTGCAGAGAGTTTTAGTGGAAGTTCATATTGAAATCAGATTTGAGCAGGGTGCAGTGGCTCACGACTATAATCCTAGCACTCTAGGAGGCCAAGATAGGTGGATCACTTGAGCTCAGGAGTTCAAGACCAGCCTGAACAATAGTGAGACCCTGTCTCTACTAAAAATAAATAACTGAGGCAAGAGGATCGCTTGAGCCCAAGAACTTGAGGTTCCTGTGAGCTATAATGCCACAGCACTCTACTCAGGATGTCAAAGTGAGACTGTCTCTCAAAAAAAAAAGAAAGAAATCAGATTTGAACCTAGGTCTCTCTCCCAAAATTCTTTTTCCTACAACATGCTATGACAAGAGATAGAAATTTTATCTTTATCACAAAAACTATTTTTATTCTATTTTGCTATTAGCAATACAGGAAGTTTTTTGTTAATCTTTTCTTGATTTTTTTTTTTTGATCCTAATGTAATTCCTACAGTATCTGCCATTATGTGATAGCAGCAAAAAATTGAGTTCATTTTGACTGCTGTGGGATTAGTTTCTAAGAGAAACTCCTTAGGGCCTTACAGTGCCAGCCTACCAAGTATAAGGATATCCTTTCCAGACTCTGGTAGTCTAATTAATATAATCAACCTTTTTTCATATCCTACAATTTCTGTAACCTTTGTAGTTGCAAGTTTGTTTCTGGTTTTTATTTTTATATAGGCCTTACAAAAACAAATTTTTTTTTTTTAATCATTGACTCTATTTTGGTAATGGAAAAAAAGATTTTCCAGTGTGGTTACTAACCACATCGTATGAGCTGTTCTTTGCCTCCCTCTTTAAGAATTACCAAGTATTTTTAAAAATTGGAACATGAAATTTCAGTTCATTGCTTGGATATATCTAAGGCATTTCTTAAGTATCCCCTGAGAATAATCATAGGAAATTAGGGAAACAATTAGAAGATGTTTGGAAATATGATAGTGAAAGGGAAAAGCAAAACGACCTGAAAATGAAGACTACAATTCCAATTTTGCCAATAAAATGGATTTTGTTGTTGTTTATGTCTTTCTGTTATAGTTACTCTGTGTTCTCCTTCTGAACAGTCTGTTGCTCAAAGCCATTAGAGATTTCATAAAAGCTACTGTTCAAGTTTCTAGAATTGAGAGTTCCCAAAAAAGTTGGGTAGGCTAAGAGAATGACTTAACTAAATAGCATCCTCCTATAACTTGCAATTTAAGAGACTCTTTTTCACTTCAGAATACTTTATGTGAGAGACTTTGGGGACTACCTCACTGCTGATAGATCTTATAATGTTTTCTAGTCACATTTCTTGTTCTGCCTACCTCTAGTTCACTCTAGTTTCTTTTCTGCTTTCAAGGCTCCAGACCCAGTTCCTGGACCTGCCCTGGAAAAGAAGTATCCAGTAGAGATGAGCTCACTGCAGTTACTTAATTAAAAATTTGTAAGCTGCAAAAATGGCAATGGGCCAACCAAGAACAGCTACAATTTGAATTTTTCTATTTCCAGGTATGCTAAAAGTCCATGGCACCAGTCCAGTTTAGCCTGTGTAACTGCCTTACTATGAAATATATAATAACCAAAACTCTACTTTCAAAACTTGTAGTCATCTTGCTTAAAGTATGGTAACATCCCTAACCTCTAGGTAACATGCGGCTAGCATTGAGTTTAATGTACCTTTTGCCTGAGTATTTCTAATTTAACCTATTTGCTGGCAGTAGCAAACTAATGCAAAAACAGTTTAAGAAAAGTAAATTTGGAATGCTGTTGATTTAAGTCCTATACATGTACAAAAAGTACTCCAGTCTTCTTTGTAAATATTGACAACGAAACTATCTTCCTTTTTAAAAAGTTCGCATATAGTATGGTCAGTATAGGGAACTAAATGAATGTAACTAAGTTCTCCTTTCTAAGATTTTGCAGCTGTTCTACACTACTAATGTCGTCACAAAAGAGTTAATATATTCTTCAGTAATTAGAAATTCTAAATAATAATTCTGGATAGAACCAAATAATGTATCATAGTACTTTTACCTGAAGGATTTAGTTATGTGTATTTAAAATGTATAACTGATGTTTGCTAATTTTTTTTACTGATTGCTCAACAGAAGCCAGACAAGGAAGTCATAAATAGTCTTGTTATGGAATATAACAACAAAATTAAAAACCTGAGGTTTCCTAATACCTTAGATCTTAACCAAGAGAAAACTACTCCTGAATGGCTAATGGTTATGGAATATAACAACAAAATTAAAAACCTGAGGTTTCCTAACACCTTAGATCTTAACCAAAAGAAAACTACTCATGAATGGCTAGAGGGCTGAGATCAGCCAGCGTTTAAGGACATTTACTGCTTTTACAATTTGTACAGATTTAGAAAAAGAATTAATCCATAAAAGATAAGTTTATTTACTAAACAGGTAAATAACCATACATATCTTTTGATTTTAAAGTTCAGTTCATCTAGGTTAGAGATGAACCAAAATTGAATAGAGGAATTTTGTATCCCAACTGTGAATTTAAAAGATAATACTAATTTTCTAGTATGTGCCTAACTCCTTTCTCATGTTCCCTCTTACGGTGTTAACGCATAATGAATTTAATGTCAAGCAACCTATTCAACTTGGTCACTGATTAAGTACCACATTGTTGGTATTGAACAACAATGAGCTGTGCCTCACTGAGTATTGAGTTAGGACTGGAAAGGGAGCTACTAGCAGAGTTAATGATAGGATCATTACCACATTAGGTGAATCGAAGGGGAAATTAAAGAAGGGATTGCATATGAATATCAAGTCTTATTAATTATTTTCAGTAATACTATTAATAATTGTGAAATTTTCTACATATTGGGTATAGATTTTGTGTAAAACTGTGTCAAGCACAGTTAGGGTATACAAAGGAATAAACCTTGTTTTCAGTGAGCTTACAGACAAGTAATACCAAAGGAAAATTTCTTAGTAGAGATACATATGACATTTCAGAGTGCTAGAGAAAAATCAACTGTGTGGAGAAGGTAACATTTCTACAGAGCCTTAGGAATAGGTAGAATTCTTTCAAGAGAATGGCAAGAGTATTTCTAAGCTGTGGAAATGAAAGTATGTAGTATGTGCTAGGAATTGTGGGCAGTCCAGTGTGCTTAGAGAATAGTGGGTAAAGAGCAATACAGTAGGAAGGGGAGCTATGTCATAAGTATTTTTAATGTCAGGTGAAGGAGTTCTAATATAATTCAGTAGGCAGTGGGAATTCATTAAGATTTGTTAGCACTGGTGCATATAAGTCAGTACATCTTTTGAACTGACTGCAGTAGAATGAGGGTTGAATTAATGAAGTTAGAGATTCCAGTGGTTCTCAACCTGTGGGTCGCGACCCCTTTTTAACAATGAAAATACATTGCAGCATTAGGAAGGTTGCAAACCGCTGGTTAGACAGTGGTAGTACTTCCAGGTATTGTGTGAAGAGTTTTACCTGCTGCTCATTTAATCCTCACTACAAGAATATTGTGAAAAGTAACTGAAATAATACATTTTAAGCAGTTAGCACAGGACTTGGCCCATAGTAAATGCAGAAGCAAAGTGATTATACTATAGGTTCAGAGAAAATAGTACAATACCTTTGTGTATCATAACTTTTCATAAGGTATTGTGTTTATTTAGAGACTCTTAAGTTTAATAGTAATAATAAATCAACTTCTTTTTCGATCACCCCTTTGTCTCTTTCTTTTAATCAATTGAATGATCTCCTTGGTGTATGAATATTACTTAATCATTTTAGGCCTTGAGTTATTCTTTACCTTGAGTTAGCCTTTGTGTAGAAAAAAAGTGACCTGACTGTTTTTGTTTTAAGCATCAGTTATAAATTAGGAGATTTAAGTTTAGAGATGGTTAGTCATAGATCTAAACATATAAACCCATCAGTAACATTAAATTACAGTGTGACTATAAATCACATCTTTCAGTCATTCTGATAATTGGTCCCTTGCTGCAGCTGTTAACCTGTACATTGTTAACAGTTGCAGCATAGACACAAAGGCTTTGAGTTATTTGAAAGTGCCTGTTGTCTCGGTACCCATAGCACAGTGGTTACAGCGCTAGCCACGTACCCTGAGGGTGGTGGGTTTGAACCCAGCCTGGGCTAGCTAAACAACAATGACAACTGCAGCAAAAAAGAGCCAGGTGTCATGGCTGGTGCCTGTAGTCCCAGCTACTTGGGAGGCTGAGGCAAGAGAATCACTTGAGCCCAAGAGTTTGAGGTTGCTGTGAGCTGTGATGCCGTAGCACTCTACCAAGGGTGACATAGTGAATCTCTGTCTCAACAACAAAAAAAAGTGCCTGTGATTGGCTGAGTACAAGTTCTTTCAAACAACTCATTCTTTTCTACTCTTAAACTTTCCTATCCACATGTCAGAATACAAGTAATGTAAGGGGAAATACATAAGGAACAATTTTATGGGAAAAATAATTCATTCTGCTCTAATTATTCAATTGTTTAATTATGCAAGTAATATGTGAGCATGCATATAAAAATTGAAATATAGCAAAGATGATTTTCTTGGACTACCTCCCATCCATGTGTCCCTCTACCCAACCTCCTCCAAAATACAGTAGAACCTCTGTAAGTTGACCACTCAAGGGATTGTGACCAACTGGTCAACATGAGGAACCAGGCTGACTGTACTGATACATACATATGATGCATGTCCAGTCTGTGAAGAATAGGTCAGTTTAAGGAGGTAGTCTCTGTAGAGAGATGGTCAACCACACAAGTTCTGCTGTAATGCCTGTATAAAATTATAGAACTTTTCACATACATTCATATGAAAATATCTGTTTTAAGTATATCTTTTTTGCATGCCTTTTTTTTTTTTTTACACAAAGGGTATCATATGATACATAAATTTTTTTTGTCTTGATTTTTTTCAATCAGTAATGTCTTATAGGTCTTTCCATATAATTATTTGGTTATCTTATTCCCCTAAAAAAAAAAAACAAAAAACTACATGTTCCTTTGTATAGCTATGCAATAATCTTTAATACTTGCTTAGTCCTCTTTGGTGGACATTAAAGTTGTTTTCAGTAGTACACACTGAGTGACCATCCTGTATGTTCTTTAAACAAGTGCTTTTCGTTAGATATTTTAATTTATATAGATAGATGGAGGGAGGGAGGTATGGCTAGATAGATAGAACTCTGTTATGTGTAACATATACCCATATACAGTGTCTAACCCATGAACTTAATTATCACACTCCCAAAGCTGTAACACACACACACACATATAAGCAGCTGGCCAGCCATGACATTAAAAAGAAAATAATTATGTCTAGGCGCCTGTGGCTCAAGTGGCTAAGGCACCAGCCACATACACCTGATTGGCCGGTTCCAATCTAGCCCGGCCCGCCAAACAACAATGATGGCTGCAACCAAAAAATAGCTGGGCATTGTGGCAGGTGCCTGTAGTCCCAGCTACTTGGGAAGCGGAGCCAGGAGAATCGCTTGAGCCCAGGAGTTGGAGGTTGCTGTGAGCTGTGTTGCTACGGCACTCAACCCAGAGCAACAGCTTGAGGCTCTGTCTCAAAGAAAAAGAAAATAATTATGTGAGATGAAGAGGAACAAACATGAGGACACGAGAACAAGTAAGGGATTGAAACTACCTGGGGATCAGTCAGTGAAACTTCTTATACATTTTCTGAATCTTTATATTAAGATGCCATTTATAGGGTGACACCTGCAGCTCAAAGAGTAGGGTGTCGGCCCCATATACCAGGGGTGGCAGGTTCAAACCCAGCCCCGGCCAAAACTGCAAAAAATAAATGAATAAATAAAAGATCAAATGTTAAAAAAAAAAGATGCCATTTATAATTAATATTTAACCAAATTATCATTTTTTACATCATTGAATTAATTGGTTTATTATGAATGTTTATGGTTGGTATAAGATAAAAATTGGTTCTTTCAAGTGCTTTCATTTTCTTTTCTCCTCTTCCTTTTTTTTTAACTCATAAATAGGACTTATTATCATACTTAGTTCTTGTTTTCTCTTGCAGATGATATTTATGCACAGGATTGACTATCCAAAAATTACAGTGAAAAGGGGCACTGAAAAATAACTTTGTTTTCATCTTAAAGCCATAATATATTGGAAAATGATGAGATATAAATTAGAAAATACACACAAGGTAGTCAATGGTATGTTTTGATAAAGTGGAACTATTCTGTCTCAGATTTATTGTACTTTTCTTGATCCTTAGAAAATGGTAATACCTACCACAAAACCACAATACATAAATTGCCAAGTATGGCTGACTTGCACATTCCTTTTAAAAGAATTTATAACTAGTAAGCCTTTTAACCATAAGAAATGGTCAGCATTCATGACCTTGAGGCAATGCATTAAATGAAAAAAAAAAGGGAAATTTTCTCTTTGAGAGGAAGTAGTGTGGATTATTATGTTACTTTAATTGTTAATGCTTATGTTTTTCTTTAGGAAGGAAATTATTATAGGTTTATAAAATTGAGAAATCTGTTTTTAGTAACATAATCCTTTACTTCAAGCTTTTTTTTTTGAGACAGAGCCTCAAGCTGTCACCCTGGATAGAGTACTGTGGCATCACAGCTCACAGCAACCTCCAATTCCTGTGCTCAAGTGAGTCTCCTGCCTCTGCCTCCCAAGTAGCTGGGACTACAGGCGCCCGCCACAACGCCCGGCCATTTTTTGGTTGCAGCCGTCATTGTTGTTTTTCAGGCCTGGGCTGGATTCGAACACGCCAGTTCAGGTATACGTGGCTGGCGCCTTAGCCCATTGCGCCACAGGTGCCGAGCCAGTATTGTATTTATTTATTGTAGTTTTTGGCCAGGATCAGGTTTGAACCTGCCACCTCCAGTATGTGGGGCTGGCGTCCTATGCCTTGGAGCCACAGGCACCACCCACAGTATAGTATCTTATTATAAAAAGATAGAAGTTTATTTTCCCATTATATCATAATGAGCATTTAGATTATTTTCCAGTATTCTGCAACTACAAATGGTGCTGCAGTGAATATCTGCATATACGCCTCCTTGTGCCCAGGCTGGAAATTTCTCTGGGAAAGCCGTCATTAGATGTGTGCGTGCCTCTTCAACTTGATTAGATATTGTCCCTTCCACTGTTTGTGAGAGCTCCTTTGTTACACCTTCTTGCCAGTAACAGATCTTTATATTTTTTAATTATTGTTAATATAGTAATTTTGACATAATTACTCACCAAGGTTTTAATTTGCATTTCCCTGATTAATATTTTTTCCCCTGATTAATATTTAGATGAGCACTTTTTATTGACAGGATGATATTCGAGACAGATAGTGACTGTTATAGACGCTAATAAATCAGAATGTGCACCAAAAACACAGGTATTATTTATTGTCATTCTTTTTTATACCTTGTATGAATTACCTGTTTGCATACTTTGCTATATTTCCATTGGGTTGTCTTTTCATTACTGAGCTGAGTTCTTTACATATTATAGAATGGTGTTCTACTCTTCCTTTCTGTGACAATGTAAATGTTCTATACATTGACTGTTCAATACAGCAGCTACTGCCACATATGGCTTTTAAGCACTCGAAATGTAGATGCTGTGACTGAGAAACTGAATTATTTATTTAATTAATAACCATGTGGGCCACCATAGCAAGTAGTTTTAAATACTAACCTTCTTTCATTTATACAGATGCTCCTTAACTTACGGAGAGATTACATTCCAGTAAACTTACTGTAGGTTGAAAAGATTCTAAGTCAAAAAATGCATTTGATACAACTATAATAATGTGTTGACTATCTCATGTAATTTATTGAATACTGAAAGTGAAAAACTGAATGGTTCATGAGTACTCGAAGTTCAGTTTCTGCTAAATGTATATCACTTTTGCACCACCATAGAGGTGAAAAATCATTAAACTGAACCATCCTAAGTCAGGGGCCATCTCTTCATAATTGATAAATATCCAGTTTATTTTACATATTTGAGGCCATATATACATATATTTCCTTCTGTGTCTGGGTTTTTTCATACTTAACATTTCTCCATGTCATTAAAAGAGCCTCTTATAACTGAAACTGTATTCACTCCCATAAAAGTACTATAAACTACATAGTCATTTATTATTAGTCATAATATGTCATTTAAGTTATACATAGTTTTTCACTGTAGTCAATAACAATTTTGTGCATCATCTTTTGTTCACATTTTCTGTTTTTTATGAGATTTATACAAAGGTAGAATTAATAGGACATTGTTAATACAAATCATGGAGCTGTTTCCAGATGGTTCGTTCTGCCTTTACCAGCAGAATATGAAAGAGCCTATCTCACCATACCTTCACCAGCTTCAGAATTTTTTACTATCTGGTAACTTTATAATGTAAAATGTTATCTTAACTTTTTTATATGAACCTTTTTTTCCATATGAAAATCACCTACTGATATTTTTTACTCTTTATTGTGATCTTCATATTTTTCTTACACATTTTAGGATTTTTTTCAGGTAGTAGAGATATTATTTCATTGCTATATGTGCTGTAGATATTTCCCCAGTTTTCCTCTGACTTCAAATTTTGTATCTAAAGCTTTTGATACAAAGTTTCTAATAGTCTATGTTTTTTCTTTTTCCTTTGAAATTTTTTACATTGTTTTCATGCTTAGAAAATGAATTATCCCATCCAGAAAGGAGGCAGGTACATATATTTCCTTCTAAGTATCTTTTTGCATTTAACTGTTTATATGAAATTCATATAAGATATAAGGTGAGGAAATTTTTTTTTCAAAATAGTCCATTTTTTTAATACCCAAAGAATTGTACTTATTTGTTTAATACTCTGTCTTCCTCCAGAAAAAACTTAAGACAACTCATAGAAAAAAATTTTTCTTTCTTGATTGGTTGTAATGTCTCCCTGATAATACACAAAATCTTATAAACTAGAGTCTTTTTCAGGTACCTAATCCTTGTTTCATCTACAACTGAGACAGTGTCATTGTGTCATGGTATTTTGATATCTGCCAAACATGTCCTCTTGACTCTCCTTGTTTACATTTCCAACTATTCCTTTCTGTATATTCTTCTGGATTAAGCTTATAACCATGTTGATCTCTTCCAAAAATTAATAACTCACTCAAATTTTTATTAGAATATAAAATGCCTAACTTAAATTAGGAAGAATTGGCATATGTATATTATTTAGCATACCTATCCGGGCATATGGTGTGTCTCGCTCATTTAAAATTTTCTTTTACACCTATATTTTTTTCCAAACAGTGAGTATACTTCTCTTATTATGACTCTTCCTGAATATTTTGCATGTCTGCGGGCTCCCACTATTTAAATTTTATAAATTTTTGCCTTACTTGTCGTCCACAAAGACTGTTCCCACCTCCCTCAAAAGAAGATCTATAAGAAAATTAAGTTGTACAGAATGTGACTTGAGTAACCATTTTCTCCACTCTTTCAAGGATAGCACCTAGCTAGTACCATTCTCCTTGCATACAATGAGTACCTTGGGGTACTAGGGATAGTTCTGTAGGAATCCTGACTGAGAATAGGTGAGGATTTCTTTAAGGCCTTCCTTTCCCTCCTTGATTTTCACTCACAGCAAATGGCCTAGACTGCTACCCAAACCACCAGACAGATCGCCCTCAACTTCCTGCCACACAGTCTACAGACCTACTGGAGACTGAACTGACCCTTTCCTCTCACTGGCTTTAAGGGAAGAAGCGCTCCTTCCCTCCAGAACCAATTTCTTCATTCCAAGCTCTTCCCTCCCAGCTCCTCACTTGCCTTGTGCTTTCAGCTTTCACCACTTTTATACCTGCAGTCTCTGCTCTTTACTGAATCTGTTTTATCAACATCAGAACATTAGTCTAATCACCCTTCAAAATTCAACACCAGCCCTTTTTGGAGTATGGCCCTCAGCTGGACTAAATTTCCTACCTTCAGTGCCACTTCCCACTCATTTCACAAACCATTCTAACCCCAGCTCACCACTAAGACCGTTCTCTCTGAAGTCATGAATTATCTCCACTAAACTAATTGCATAGATCGCCTGCAGTCCTTATCTCAATGACCTTCATCGCCATTTGTATGTCTGCTGGCTCCTACCATTTGAATTTTACAAGTTTTAGCAGTGAGGGTAGTGAGCGTTCCCTCCTGCTGGACATTTTTGTTTTTCTTGGCTTCTGTGACACTGTATTCTTCTTCTCGTTTTGCCTCTCTGGATTTTCCTCTTCCTCTTTCCCACTTTTCACAGCTCTTTTCTGATAACCCCTTCTCTTCTCACTAGTTTTCCCCCAGTCTTTTGTGTCCACCTTACCGGGGTTTCAATCACTATCAAACTCAATCTCCAAGGCCTCTTTTCCAGTCACGTGTATCCATCTGTCCCCTTCACATGTACACTGGATGTGTGACAAACACGTTGAAAATGCCAGGTCCCAAACCGAACTAATTACCTTCTGCTCCTCTACCTGCTTCTCCTCTGATGTTTCTTCACTGAAATCAGTTCCCTCTCTCCATCCCCAGGTCAATTATCCTAGTCCACATCTGCTTTTCCCCAGACTACCCGTGTAACCTCCAATGGATCTACCGGCTTCCTGTCTTACATTCTCCTAACTGACTCTCTATACCATGGCCAGGACCAGTTTTATAAGACAGAAGTCTGACGACATCATTCCCCATCAGTAGTCGCCATTCCAGAATTCCTAACCTAACAGGGTCATGCACAATCCCGCCCCTTCCTGTTATATAGGTCTGCTGTTCCTCTCATTCTAAAACTAGGCCAAGTTCCTTTTCTTTCTTTCTACAACGTGATGCCCCTCTGGCTTCCCTTCACGCGTGGCAGGGTTGGTATGTGGCCATGTCAGAGACATTTTCGGTTCTCACAGCAAAGGAGGGGTGTGCTTCTGAAATCTGATGGGTAGCAGCTAAGGAGATAGTGACACTACCAAGCGTCCTGCAAGATGCAGGACATTTCCCCCAAACAGAATTATCTGGACCAAAACCTCCATGGACCCGAGGCTGAGAAACCTACCTGTGCCATTCCCTCAGTCCGGACCACTCGCATTCTCCTTCCTCCTCCTCCAAACTCCCACCTATTCTCAGATCTTGCCTTAACATCACCTCCTGTGGAGAACATCCTTAACCCCTAAACTCAGTCACCTCCCGTGACACTCCTTATAATTACTCGTTCAAGGCACGTTTTCCTGGTGTACTGGACAGCCCTGGGAGCGCAGGACCAAATGTGCCCATTCACTGTTTTATCCCCTAGGGTGTGAAACACCACCATCTGCTCATTAATATTTTGAATGTGGGTTTTAAAAAACAGAACCTCCCTCTGACATTTTAAGGATGCAAATACATCTCTCACCCTCATTTTTCTTGGTTGTAAATTAGCATGTTAACACCTATGCTTCCTACCTCGCAGTTATTAATGTTCAGAAGACCTGAAGTATATGTGTGTTTGCAGAGAAAGGCTCATGTCCTGAGCAAACTGTGATGGCTGGTTGCCCTAAACACAAACTTTTTTTACATTTCAACTTTGTTACAAAAATGTTTATTATGATTATTGTTTTTGTTTGTTTGTAGTTTTTGGCCCAGGGCCGGGTTTGAACCTGCCACCTCTGGTGTATGGGGCAGGCAGCCTACTCCTTTGAGCCACAGGCACAGCCCCTAAATGCTTATTATTATTTTTAAAGCATTTAGAGTAGTTCTAAGCTTTTAGAAAGCCCTCAGTTATGTTAATTTCTATAATTCTCATAATAATGGCACACTATTATTACTTCAGATAGGTAGGTATCTGTAGAAAAGGCATAGGCTATGTGGCCTAACTAGAATATTTCATGTTAACTTTTTTTTTTTTAAATAATTTTATTGAATCATAATTATGTACATTGGTGCAATCACAGGGCACGATTCATATATATTCAGAAATATTTTGATCATACTGTTACAGATAGCCTTCATGGCATTTTCTTGATCACTATATAAAGACATTAATACTCTACCTTTAATAAGTTTCGCCAGTACCCTGCTAAGATGCACCGTAGGTGTGTTCCCACTAATTGCCCTCCCTCTACCCATCCTCCCCCCACCCCTCCCCTCCC
>CAUYON010002300.1:0-24684 GCA_963573935.1 Arctocebus calabarensis | reverse complement strand
CTTTGTTTCTCAGATCTTTGAGGGCTGCAATTTCTTGCCTCAGTGTGTCCAAATCCTTGGCCATTTGCTCTTTGAATTCCTTGAATTCTTGAGACAATTTTTGAAATGCACCCAGAATTTCTAGATCCAACTTTTCCTCTATTATATTGATCTTGTTTGCAATCCAAATTCTGAATTCAATTTCTGACATTTCAGCCATCTATTTGTGCATAGGATCCTGGCTTGTGTCTGCCAGATTATTCCTGTGTGGGGGGGGTTGACCTAGTCTGGTTGTTCATATTTCCAGAGGTTTTCTGTTGATTCCGCCCCATGATTAATTTTACAGTGTTTGGCTAGATAAGTAGATATGGACAGTTTGGGCTGGGAGTTCTAGGAGTAGTGATTGACCAGTCCTTTGCTTAAAAGCTTGGACTGGCGTCTGTACCTTTTCCCCTAGAGTTTTGCCAAGGACTTGTAGAGAGCCACTGCTTGCAAAACTGGGGACCTTCTTGGTGTGGTGGGGTTAAGTGGCTCTGTCTTATTTTCAGTTGGTCTTTGTCTTACCCTAGAGAATCTGTTACTCTGGATTGAAATCTGAGCAGTGGAGGAATACCAGAGTTAAGTCACCACAGGAAACAATTGAAAAAGCCAAATCAAACCTTCCCACTATCCCCTCCCCCCAGGCAACAATTGAAAAAGCCAAATCAAACCTTCCCACTACCACACACCCAGGGTACCACTTTGGAAAGTCCTTGGGTGATTAGCCCATCTGAAGAGGTCCCAATCAATTGTCCTAGCCAGCACCGATCTCAAATGGAAGAGTTAAAAAAGAGTCTGGCAATTGGATAGCAGGGATCCGCTGGAAGCTCTTGTATAATTCACTTCAATGCTTTGTGAGCTCAGGAGGGCACCCCCCCCACGCCAGCAAGTAAATTAGTCTGGGAAGGTTGATGCCTCTTTCCCAACCTTGCCCCTCTGTCATACCCAGTCAGTGGTAACAGTTGTGATCCAGTTTCCTCCAATGAGCACATGCTCCAGAAGTTTGCGCCTTCCTGGGCCACAGTGAGGTCTGTGGCTCCACCCAGTCTGCTACTCCCTGTCACTGTTTGTCAGGGGGAGGTAAGGCCTCACAACCTGGGTACTTGACAGGGGCTGGGGCGATTCACTCAGTTCCAGCCCTGTCCCTGATTGATGTTGCTGCTGGAACAGAACAAGTTTGCAGAATTTATTACTGTCAAGGCTATTTTCCCTGATCAGACTGGGGCTGCAAATGGGTTTTACTCAGTCTGTGAGTTCTAGCCCTTTGTCTCAACTTTCATCCCCTGACGGCCAGGTTAAGCAAAGCATCCCCTCCCTGCGCTCTGTTCCAGTCAGTACCGCCTCAGGGAAATCCTTCACGTGCCTTGGTTGCCGTCAGTTCTTCTGGCACCGGAGAAGCCACCTGTCTCCCCTGGCCGCCCAGAAGAATGGGAGTGTCTCTTCAAAACATCCCCAGGGGTGTAGCTCTCCTGCTACTATTCCTGGAGCTGGTTATTGGAGCTGGCTGCCGTTTCATGCCTCAGGAGACCTTCCCACCAGCCAGGTCTCTTGGCTCACTCCCTTTTCACCACTCCAAGCCAGAAAATAAGCAGTTTAACAACAATCTGCACCGGTCCACACCCCCCAAGAAAGTCTCCAAGAATCTGGACTCTGTGGGGAACAGGCCTCCAGACCTTGGGGTGAGAGTGGAGTGGAACACCAGGAACACCAACTTGCAGGTAGAGAGTATATACAGTTTTATGCCTGGCTGGAGAGTGCCATGGCACCCTGGTAGGGGGAGGAGGTCTGGTTTTTAGAGGGTCTTTCCCGTGGTGTAGAGTGGGAGGACATCTGAACTCTGCTCGCTTGTTTGTATGGAGGTATGGAGTATACTGCGAACCTCTCTCATGGGGGAGGGGACTCCCGTCTGCTTGGTGATGTGCTCTGTACCTTTTTGTTTGTGTCCTCAGGGTCTCAGTTCGCCCCAGCAGGGTTGATGTGCACTCTTCGACCTTTTCTTTTGGCTTAGATCCAAACCATCGGCTTTCTTGCTGAGTTTCTGTCCTTTAACTCTCCTTTGGCCAGGAACCTCTGCTGAAAGCTGGCTACAGATCGCCATCTTGGCTCCTCCCTTGAAGTTATCTTTTTTTCTGCAGAGGGAATGATGTTGTGTCAGGGACCTGACTTAGAAATACTCCCTTCCACCAAAGTGTTAAATTTGCAGGAGGGCTTTATCTGTAGTGTCAGCCAAGACCTAGGTAGGAGATTGCTGGTTCTGATGTTTTCCAGGAATATTGGTCTTGAAGCATTTCAGGAATGAGGGGAGGGTGTAACCATGCCATTTGGTCTCTGACCTGTTCTCTATCCCTAGGTGTCTTTCTAAGATGGTTATGCTCTAGGCTTTCTTCCAAGGCTTTCTTCCTCACAAGTTTAAGGTTTTTTAAAGTTTTTCTCTTTTGTTCAGAAGGTTTCCTTTAGGGGATATCATCCTTATCCTCCACGCTGATGACTTGTGATCTATCTCTCCACACACTTGAGTTGTAGCTCTACATTTCTGTATTCTGATTGAGTGTGTCACCTGGGTGTCCAACAGGCTCAATGTGGCACATCCAAATGTGTATCACCATGTCACTCCCCCATCTAGATGCTTATACTGATTTCCTCTTATTTGTCACTAGCCACACAGGGAGAATGTCTAAGCCAGTCTTTATTATCACAAAGATACACATACTAAAAGCATCATTTGCTTCCTCAATGAAGCAAAACATACAACCTCTGCTTAAGCCCAACAGTTTCAGATTGTGAATTGTGATGCCTCGGCACTCTACGGAGGGCGACATAGTGAAACTCTGTCTCAAAAACAAACAAACAAACTAACAACAAGAAAAAAAACATACAGCCTCTTGGAGTGGAAGCTCCAGCCCTAGAGACTCTTGGTCTGGGGGAACAGTACCAGCTAACAGGTAGCCACAGGAGGCATGAAGAGACCCCAAGCCTAGAAGATAAATAGCATGTGAGCTCCCCCTTAATTTCCACTCCACTGGACTCCTGAAATCACAACATGTCTTATTCTTATTGTGGAGCCTCATTTCTCTACAAAGATTTCCACTGTGGATGAGACAATAAACTTCAGCTAGTAATATATTCTATTTAGACTTTGTACAAATATTTACAGACACACAAGAATGAGAGCCTAAGAATGAGACACCAAATGCAAACAGCAGTAGAGCAAACTAAGAAAACAGAATTCATAGAGTGGAAAAAAGAAAACCTTGAAATAAACAGTCCTCATCAAGAACAATGATCTTATCCATTTTTTTAGAAAATGAGAGGAGGAGGAGATGGATGAAGAGGTAGAGCAGAAGTGGGAGAAATGGAATGGAAGCAGAGAAGGAAAAGAAGAATTAGACAGAAAGGAAGCAGCAATTAGGACAATAGAAAGCCCTCAAGAGTTCTTGGAGCTCCAAACTATTGTTGTGGAAACAAAACACTGAAGAGTAGATGATTACTCTAATTAAGAGAAAATGTGAGTATATAATCCATAAAATGGAAATTTGTGTGAAGGAAACAAAAGATGAGTATTAGAAGAAAAACTCTGAAAACTGGAAGATAAATCTAATATTCCAAGATTCACATAATAGGAGTTCTGATCCTGTGTAAAAATGTATGCAAAGGGTAAAACTATGAAAGGAATTTATTTTTTAAAAAAACTTTGTAGTGCAATGAAAATAATACAAGGGCCCTTTAGAATACAAGGGCCAATAGCTGATTAAAAGGGTGCACCGCTGATTAATAAAATTCTTATCACTTCTGGAGTCTATATGATGGATAATAGGATTGTAAAACATGTAACAGTTGCTAATAAATTAATTTTAAGTACTTAAAGGTTTAACATAAAAATAATTATTCTCTGGAATTAAAATTCCACTTTATTTTAAGAAAGCACAGGAGGTGGTAAAATTGGAAGAAAAAGTAAAACCATGACAAAAATGGTGTCCTCTCATGTGTAGTGTGAAGAGACACAGGCAAAGTAATCTATAAACAGACTTTAAAAATAAACTTCTGAAATTAATAAGCAAAAGAAAAATAGCAATGGAATAAAACTAGGCAAGTTGTATGACTCTTAATTCACATAAGAAATCCCAAAGGCTGATAAACTAATAACAAACTAGTAATCAAAGAAACTGAAATAATTTCAAAATAAGGAAATAATATTTTTCATTCCCAAATTGTCAAAAATTAAAAATAATAATACTCAATGCTTATTAAGTGCTTACTATGTGTACAATAGTGGAACAAATACATTAAAAAAATTACCTTACTCAGTTCCCATTCCCAAATCTGTGCAAAAAAGAGTTACTAATATTTTTGTTGCAGGAAGACAAGGCTCTTTGGGAGAGAAAGAGCACCCAAACACCACGTTTATAAGAGGAAGGGCTTTATTCACCAGCTGGGAGCTCATGGCATAGAAGTATTCCAAATGGCCATGCTCCCCATCTAGCTTGATCTTTCTCTTTTTATCGACAGTCAGGAAGTTCCACCCCACAGATACCCTTCTCATTGGCCAGTTTGAATCAAGCAGGAGATGCTGGTCCAGCCCCCACAGAACTACAGGATTTCACAGAACTTAGAAATTTCCAAGTTCCAGGAAGTTACAAATTCCTAAGGACTGAGTCACCACGGAGAGGACCCTGCAAGTATATCCTTGTGCTCTCCTTGAGAAGACCTGTTCTCCCAGACCTCACCCTTCTCGGGTATCCTCTCTCATTTTATCTCTATAGATTGAAACACTGAGACTTAGAGAGATTTCCAGAACCTTCTCTACTGTCCTAGAAATCCTCTATCACATCCCCCTCTCAGCTAAAATTCTGGGACATTAACTTGCACATATCATATACAATTCCTCACCTTTTTTTCCACTCATCAAATTAGGGCAATCATTTCTCCACTTCCCTTAGGCCAGAGAAATTTTCACTTCCAAGTGAACCACTATTTGATTAATCCACTTTCTACTTCTCATCCCTTATCTTTGCTGACCTTGACATTGTTAATCATGTTGTCTTTCTTGAAGTATGTTCCTTCCTGGACTGTGGCTCCAGCATTTGCAAGTTCCTTCTGCTCTCTTTGCTCAAATCTTCACATCTCTTTCTTTTTGCCTTTTACCCTAAGGTCCCCAAACTGTAGAGTTCTCTAGTTATGAACAAGTTTACTTAAATACGTAGGTTCTTTTGTACACAAATTATTACATCTATATACAAAATGAAGTTGCCCAGAAGATCAATTTCTTAAGATAAAATAATAAATATGCAGCTATCATCTTAATTCATGAACTCAGACTGCTCACCTCACTTGTGTTCCTATTAATTATATTCTGTATTATGATTATTTTTGGTACACATGACCTCCGATTATTTTTGGTACACATGACTAAAATACAGCAAAGTCATTTTCTGATATCTACCAGGATAATCATCTAGTAAGTGTTCCGAGATAAAGAAACAAATAAAGGGTGGTGCCTGTAGCTTAAAGGAGTAGCGGGCCAGACCCATATGCCAGAGGTGGTGGGTTCAAACCTGGCCCCCAGCCAAAACTGAAAAAAAAAAGAAACAAACAAATAAAACAGGCACAACTCTCCAGAAAATCATGAAACAATCAATTTACCTCCATGTTTTATTAATACAGGTAATTGAACTCAATCATTGCCTTGTTAAATGAATGTCTCATTGAACCACCTAATAACATATAGTGCAAGCGAGCATTCTTGAATGATGTCTGTAACTTTAGAATCTCATCATGCATTACTGACTTAGTTAGATCCATGCAGTTGGAATAAATAATATATCAAAACAAACATATGTCAAACAATAAGTATTGCTTCTGTCATTGAATAAACCCCAAGTTAAAGGCTGGAAAATATTTGAGAAATATTAGGCTCTGTTGTCCCAGAGGAGCCTATAATTAACTAATTTTTGAAGGACAAACAGTAGATTCAATACCTATATTTGGTTTCCAAATCCCTGATATTAAATTTGGGGATTTAATAAAGAGAAATAAAAATCTCCAGGAATTTTTAGGAATTCTTGATATTAAAAATTACTCCTCATTAGTGGCACCTGTATATACTGGGGGTGGCAGGTTCAATCCTGGCCCTGGCCAAAACTTCAAAAAAAAAAAATTACTCTTCATTTGACTAACATAATGAATGATAATAATGCTAAACAGTGTATCATATTGCCATGGCAGAATTTCACTAAAGGATTTAAAGTTTTTCTAAAAAAATTATATATGGCTTTGTGTGTGTGTATGTATATATATATATATATATATATATATATATATATATAATAAATACATAGTTTACATGGTTAAAAAATATATTTTGTTATTTCAAAAATGTAGAAAATGATCTCACCTGATGGAAACCATTGACAATACATGTAAAAACAATAAAAGCAGGAAATATTAATACCAAAGAAAACTTTATCAAAATTGAAAGACAATACTATAAATATTCAATATTAAAAACTATTATCTTAATATGAATTTATGGTAATAACTTTCAAAATTTAGGTAAAATGGACAAATTTCTTAAAATATATGTATGGTCCTAAAATTCACAAAGAAAAATAAGTAAATGGGAAAAGCCCTGATCTATGAAGAAATTGATTTTACAGTTATCAATTAATAAAAGCTTTCCTTCTACAAATACTGGCTCAGATGGCTTTAATGGTGAATTCTCAAGGAAGATATGGTATAAATTTTAGAGAACTAATATTAGAGAAACTAGAAAAAGAAACTTTCCATCCCATTACCAAAACAAGAAAACTATATAAAAAGATTGTAATAAAAAAACGCTAGAGGTTAGTATTTCTTTTAAACATGGAGGCAACAATTCCCAAGAAAGAAATTATATCCTACCATACATTTATGTAAAGAGTAATGTATTATGAACAAGTAGAGTTTTCCCCAGGAATGTTGGTTTAACACTTGAAAATCAACTAATGTAATCCACAACATTAAAGACTAAAAAATCAAAACCATATGATTATCTTAATTTATGCAAAATACGTAGCAAATCAGCATGCATTCATGATTAAAACTCACAACTCACAGTAGATTAAGAATAAAATGGTGCTTCCTCAACCTAATCTATTAAAAACGCACAACTAGCATCATACTCAGGGATGAAATACTTCACTGTTTCTCAGTAAGATCAAAAATGAAGCAATGATTTCTCTCCTGATCACTCCACTCTCACATAGTTTCAGAAGTCCTAATCATGCAAATAAAAGGCATACAGATTAGAAGGGTAGAAATAAATGATCTTCTTGTCCAGAAGAGACAATCTTTCATGTAGAAAATACCAAGGACTCTAGAAAAAAAACTGTAGGAATAATGAATGACTTCAGCAAAATTGAAGAATATGAAGTCGTGTACAAATATAAGTTCTGTTTCTAAATTCTATATTAGAATTAACAATCAGAAAGTAAAATTAAAAAAAAGAACAATACCATTTATAATATAATTAAAAATTATGAAATGTTTTAGAATATATTTGAAAAATCTGCAAGATTGGTACTTTCTAGTCTATAGAATATTTTTGAGAAAAAAATCTTAAATAATTTAAAAAAATTGAATATGTTTTTATTTTAAGTAGAAAGCTATATTTTATTCATTGATCAGAAGAATTCATACTTTATCATGTTATTTCTCCTCTAAATTGATCCATATATTTGTAGATTCAGTATTAACTTCATCCTGAAAGGCTTTTCTGTAGAAAATGACAGATCACTCTAAAATTTATACAGCAATGCAAATAATCAAATATTATAAAATTTATGCAGCAATGTAAATAACCGAAACAATTTTGACAATGAAACAAATATATAAAGAACCTATAGTATTTCACTTTTAAGATTTACTTCAAAACTATTATAATCTAAACAATAGAGTAACAGCATAAAAAATAAACATATAAGTCAAGGGAACAGACTAGACAGTTCAGAAATACACCCACATACATATGGCCACTCAATTTCGGGAAAAGGAGCCAAGAAAATTAAACAGAAAGAATATTTATGTCAAATCATGCAGGAACTGTTGGACAGTCATATGCAAAAGACTTCAACCTTTATCTCACACAATACAAATTAACTCAAAATGAATCAGAGAATATATGGAAAAATTAAAACTATAAAAGTTCAAGTCAGTGACTGTGGCTCAAGGACTAGAGCGCCAGCCCATATACTGGGAGTGGTGGGTTCAAGCCCGGCTCCTGCCAAAACTGAAAAAACAAAACAAAACAAAAACAAACCTACAAAATATCAAGAAGAAAGCAAGAGGAGATTTTAGTAATTGTGACTCTGATGAGGATTGCTTACATAGAACACACAAAGCTAAAAAATATTAAAGAATTAATTTGAACTTCATCAAATTGTTTAAAATTTTTCCCCTTTGAAATACACATTTATAAAAATAAAAGAGAAATTCATGAGAAAATATTTACAAAACATGTTTGATAAGACAAAACTCTTGTATTTAAAACATACAAAAAACTGACAAAAATGAGAAAAACAAAACAAAAAAAGTGAAAAAAAATGAATAGCCACATCACACACAAAAGATATATGGATGATACGGATAGAAACAGGCACATAAAAAATGCTCAGTATCATTAGTCAGGAGGAAAATGCAAATTAAAACCAAAATAGGATACCACTATCCATTTACTAAGACGACTCAAGTTAAAGACGGCCCCTATCAGATGTTAACAAGTGTGTGTTACAACTGACACTCTCTGATATTGCTTTTGATGATGGAAAATGGTACAATCACTTTGAAAAATATTTTGGCAGTTTTCTGACAAGCTAAACACAAACTTACCATCTCAATAACCAACTGTCTACTCCTAGGAATATACATAAGAAAAATAAAAGCACATGCCCACAGCAACCCTTTCACACAATCATACATAGAAGCTTTATTGGTAGTAGACCAAGCAACTTAACACAACCCAAATATCCACTAGAAAGTGAATGAATATTCAGATGGGGTGTATCCATGCAATAAAATACTCCTTTGCAAAATATATATATATTGATTCTCTTTTGACTGATGATTGATCAGAACTGATAATCATCAACATTGATATTAATATAAACTTTTAATTATGCTAAGTAAAAGTAGAAAATGTGGTGTGATTCCATTTACATAAAATTCTAAACTAATCCATAGAGGAGAAACCAGTTTGGAGAGGAAGGAGAGGAGGAAGGAAATGACTCACCTGCGGGACATAACAAAAGTTCTTGGCAGGATGCATTCCTAACGTTGGTCCCATTGATGAGTTTCTCGGATATACACACGTCAAAACTCATCAAATTGTATAATTTAAATATGTGCAGTTTTTCATACATCAATTATACTCCAATAAATCTCTTAAAAATATCTAAGCATATGCCTACTCTATGACCCTAATTTCTACTCCAAGGCATTTATCCAAGTGAAATAAATACACACAAAACACTTGTAGAAGAATTGCATAGTAGCTTTTTCATGATAGCTGAAAACTGGAAAGAGTACATGTGTCTGTCAACAGGATAATGCACAAACGGGAGGGTTTGCATCCAATGGAATACTATACTACTTAGCAATGAAAATAAGCAAAGGGCTGACGCGTGGAACAACCTTGGATGGATCTCGAAAACATGCTAAGTGAAAGAAGCTTTTCACAAGAGTGCTTACTATATGATTATACTGTGTGGTTCCACTTATTTCCAGAATAGGCAAAACTACTCCCTGGTTAAAGAAAAAAGTCACAACACTGGTTCCCTGCTTGGTTGTAGGACCAGGGATTTAATGGGAATAAGCAAGAGAGAAATTTCTGGGAAAATCCTGTATCCTAATAGAAGATTGGGTTCTGCCTGCATTTGTTGAGACTCATCAGATACTATACTTATGATTTGCGCATTTGATTGTAAGTCTTTCTTCAAAAGAATAAAAAGAACGAAGGGCAAATACTGTTCTCTAGTTAATGATGTATTTGTAGAGAGGTGTATGTTGGCAGCTTACTTCAAAATGCACTTTTAGAATGAGGTGAATTCTGAATGGATGGACACCACCTAGATGCTCCAGATATGTGATAAAGCAAATACTGTAAAATATTAATTGTAAAAACTAAGCGGAAGGTACCTGAGTGTATATTGCCTTTCAACTTTTCCCCTTTATTAATATTTTATAATTCTTCTTATCTTTGCATATGCTCCTAGCCAGGGGTAAAGTCTACTTTCTACTCTCTGGCTTTTTCTGGCCTTTGTAATTTGCCTTGGCCAAAAAATGTGACAGAATAATTGTGTTCCAGCTCTAAGGCTAGATCTCAAAAGGTGATTCGACCTTCACCTTCCTCCTCCTGGTGAACAGCTCAGGCTGGGTGGTTTCAGAATAGCCGCACATGGGGGGAAAGTTCAAACTCTGTACTAAGGGCCATCTGAGAGCCAGTCAAGGGCAAGCATGCAGCCAAGTTCATCAGAGCTGGAAACTTGACCCTCAGCTAATCACAGATGCATGAGTGAGCTCAGCCAAGACTGGGGAGCAACTCAGCTGATGGTTTATGGGAGAGCAGTAGCTAAGGGCATATGTCTATCTTTGGCATATTATACAACCTCTCTCTATTTCAAGTTTTCTACAGTATCAAACTATTTCATAGAATTGTGAAGAAGATTAGATAACTCACCCAAAGGACTTAAAAGAGTAGAAAATGTACAAATGCTTCACATCATTGCCTGTTGAGAACAGTGGCAATCTCCACTACCTCAGAGAGCTTCCTTAAAGACCAACTCAAAAAATTTGATTGCCACATTCTTCAGAAATAGCAAGAGAAAGTGTAGGAATGATTTATTAATGTTTGTCAAGCCATTACTCTTTTGCCTTGATGCCAATCCAAATTGAGGCTTGTCATACATGCCACTTGAAACTGCAAAAGAGAGGAAAAAGCAGATCAGATTTAGAGTTTAGCTATTTGCCCCAGTTTCAGACAGCTAAGAGCTCTCTCAGAGGGAAGCCCAGGGAATCAGGTGGCTTTCTGTTATTCCATATAATATTGCCTTGTGTTATTTCTGAGTCTCAAAGTCTTCAGTTGCATTTCACTTAAAAAAAAAAAAAAATCAAGCCACCTGAGCTGAAACCTTCCCCAAACACCTTTCCCCACCATGCAAAAACATACATTTTCAAAGAATTCAGTCCCTTAAGTCTGCTTTTCAGGAGAATTGATCAGGTGACTTGGCACGGGAGTTGAACCCCTTACAATTACAAAAGCTGGACTGTGCTTCAGGCAAAGGTGGCTGCCAATGTTCTTGGGCTTATGCAAAACCCCATGCCACTCAAATGAACAGGCCTCCTCAACCAAAATATTTAATATCCAAGAAGTTTTCTCTAAATAAACACCATCTTTGTCCCTGGAATTGAAGACTAGGGCACACACAGGAGGCCTGTGGCAGCTTTATACAGTGTCAAGGTCAGGAGGGCCTCTCCTGGGATTTGAAACCAGGCTTGGCTGGACTGTCATTTCAATACTAATAAGACAAGGCATAGTTCACAATCTCCTCTTTTCTTTTACGAAGTTTATTTTCTAAAACACTGTTTTGAAAATATTTTGGCCATTCCTTTGACCATGGGAGACTATAATAAATCCCAAAACCCTCATTTATTTGAGAGATTGGGCATAATTCAGGAGAGGCAGAGGCAACTGGTATTATATTTAATGCCGTGTGGTAAAAGGACACAACCAGCCAGGCCCCCAGTGTTCAATCATTCATATTTCATGCAAGACTCTCCTGGAGGAGTGTGTGGGACATTTACAGGATCCCAGGCTCATAGAAGAGGGTCAGGGGGTTGCAAACCCTGGATAAGACATTTCTGTCCCTCAAATGCTATCTCATGTATTTCTAGCCAGTACACTTTAAAAACACAGCAAGCCTGTCTGCCCACCATTTCAGGATAGATGATTAAGCTCTCTTGCTCTTGGCTCACCAGAAAATTTGTGAAATTAGGAGTTGAAGCTTAGGTAACTCACCATTGGCTGCAGAAAGTTAAGCACAATTCTTAGAGCTATGGTAGCCGCTTTGTCCCAGAGTTCAGCAGTCCCAGGAGATGTTACTATTCCACGAAGAAACGTCTTATGCTATCATCTACATCTGTATCTGACAAATGCTGAGATAAACTGGGTTATTTTCTAAAAGAGTTCTCAGAATCTTATAGATGCAGCCAAAAGTAATAGTTACAAACTCATGTAGTAGTGACACATTCCCCCCACCCCCCTCACAGTGCACCACATAGTTGTCGGAAAATATTGTGGGGAACATATCCTTAAGAGAACCAGGAGGAGGAATATGTGAAATGGTTAATACAACCCCAGAAATAGAAACAGACTTCAGTCAACTAAAGCAATTGGAATCACAGGCTTGCTAGCATAGCCCCTGCTTCCTAATTAGAAGCTGCTGCCTGCTCTGTCATCACAGGGACTGGGGAAAGGTAGTGTCCAGATGAATGTCTGTGGATGGGGAGAGGTCAAGCCTCACATTCATGTTCAGAAATTCCTTTAGGTGAGTGGATAGAGGAGCCTGGAGTGGCACTGAGCCTCCTGTAAAGGGGGGAGGGGCATGACTCTAGCTCAGTTTTCATCCCCCCACTCTCCCTGCAGCTGATCCCAAGGCCTCAGGCCCCAAGAACAACCTTAATGCTTGATGGAAAGAACATGGGACACTTCTGGCTACCTGGATAAAATGAAGTAGTACATTTATTTACTAAATATATCAAGGAAATATTTCTTTCTGGCTACCTGAGAAAATTCCACTCCTCCCTTAGACAGCAGCCTGTGTGGTATAAAGAACTATGGACTTGCCCTTAGAAGGTGAGTGGCCCAGTCTTGATAACTACCTCAGACCCTACATCTTTATTCCCTGACATTCAAAATGGGAAGACTAGATAAGACACTCTCCAAGGTGCCTCTAAGATGAAAAAATCTAAAGCTCCATATCTGTATCAGACACCATGGGCTCCCCTTCCCTAAGGAACACCCCAGGGACACTTGCTGAGTGATACTCATCTGCTTGTCCCTTAAGAAATGAGAAAGGGAGAAGGAGGAGTGAGCTATTACAGAGCATTTCTAGCCTTCTCTACACAGTTTATTATTCTAAGAAAGATGTACTGAGTGATGGGAGCATTTTCCAGAAGTGGGCAAGATGTCACGGCACTAACACTGTTCCCATGTCTATAGCTGTTGCCTCTTCAGGTGCTGAGGTAACAAACACTAACTCTTTTCTTCCTTCCTTCATTACATAAGTAAAATAAAACTAGAGGAAGTAACCCATTTCTTTAGGTGTAATGATATGTTAAATTTTGTGTGCCCTTGATTAAGGCTTATGGCAGATTTCGAGGAGAACTGAAGTTTTGCACTTCACATAAGGCTCATGTTCCTATCCTCATGGATTGTAGAGCAATGACTAATTATTCCCCTCTTGATATTACCAAAAGTAGTGGAGTGAGCAGTATAGAATCAGTTTTAAGTGTGACAAATGGCATACAGCTGTAAGGTTTCTTGTTAATAAATGCAATGCACAGTGAAATTTACTCAAACACTGTTCTGAATGATAATGAATGCTAGCACTAATACAAGATGGTGTTTCAGGATTACCTTTCATCATGAGAGCCAAGTTACTGTGAAATTTAAATAGCCATGTATGCTTCCAAAGGGTATCAGCACAATAGTACTAAATCATTGCATGCAATTCTCCACATTGTGTTGCTGTCATTGTTCTCATCCTGTTGAATTGTTTATTTTGTTAGTTAATATGATCATTATACACTCCACAAATAGTGTATCTTACATGCTGTTTGTACCACTTTTGACTTTCTGCCTCTTAATGTGTTGTTTCCAATTATTAGCAAAAGGGATTGCATTTAAGCACCTGAGGTAATTGCTTGAATATGCTCTTTTAAAGTGATACGAGGGAAATTATATTGTCCTGATAGTCCCTGCAAGGATGTTTAGTAATAATGTAGCCATTCCTGAGTGGTGTCTATTCTCCCTTAGGTTATTCCACACACCTTACTGACCTCAAAAGGCATAAATGAATTTGATTCATTCATCAGGGAAAACTTGTCAATGACTAAAGCTCTTGAGGCATTTGATTCTGTTTCCAACAACTAAGTAGCAGGCCCCACCACTGGGTGGACAAATGAGGTGTCAACTTCTATGAGGAAAATTGAGATTTGATGTTGAGAGTTGAAATATCTCAAAAAACGTAAATAGCCACTGAATAATCTTAAATCCAAAATGGCATGTATTGTATACCATCGGATATAATTTTTCCATTAAAGCTTTAACCTGTGGGTTGGAACCACCAAGCCACAGAAAGGACACATGCTTGACAGATCAGCCTGACTTACTCAGATTCATTATCAATGCTCCTACATGACAATGAATGGGGTTAAGTTTCCCGACTAGAGAGAAGCATGTGCTAGAGAAAGCTCAGAACAAAAGTGTGATCTTACTGATAGGTGTCTGTGAGATGAGGAGAAAGGGCACTCAGACCCAAAGAAAAGGGATCTTGGTGTGTCCACTGACACCCTCACAACCTCATCCCAACCCTACTCACAGCCACTCCTAATCTTGCTGTGGCTGCAAGAGAAAACACAGTTGAGGGCAACAGTGACCTTGCCTTGGAACTTTAATCTACTGATTTAGCTCTGTTGTAGGCAAGCTTTTCAACATAAGTTACTCCATAAGCACTTAAAAACTCATGTCAAGTAAGTATTATAGAGTCAAAGTGGAAAGCAATCCATCCACTCTTAACTTACCCCTCCACATGTGCACACACATACATGCAAACACATTTATTCACTCTCACCACTACAATCAGCCCTAGCACTTGGCAAATTTCCTCTAACAAATATTGATATTCATCTACTCTCACGCTGCCAGGCTCACGGAACATCAATCTCTAGTTCACCATTGCACTCTTGGGCCCAGAATAGCTATGTTAGCTTTCCATCCTAGATACTTAAATCTGTGTCAGGGAGGCAGCAACGTGAAATATGAGAACATATTTCAATGTGAAGGCCAAGGAAGGAAATAAGGAAAGTGTAAGAATAGCAAATAAAGATACCCTGCTGTCCTCAAAAAATTATAATCATAATAATTAGATTCATTCATCAGGGAAAACTTATAAGGTGCTAAATATGGCATGAAAAGGCTATTTCTTGATGAAAGGTGAAAATACAAAGGTCCACTATTTTCCTATATAACTGGTAATGAAAATGAAATATTAGAAGTTGAGATAAAATATACAATACCATTTACATTAGCATCAAAAAATGAAATGCTTAGTCATAAATCTAACAAAGTATGTACAATATATACATGAGGAAAACTATAAATCTCTGATGAAAGAACTCAAAAATCTTAATAAACATAAAAATATCCCATATACATATTGTCAAGTTATCAGTTCTTACCAACTTGATGTGTAGAGTCAATGCAATGTCAATGAAATCTCAGCAAGTTCCTTTGTGGATATCAACAAACTGATTCCGAAGTTTATATGGAAAGGCAAAAGACCCTGAATATTCACTATAATGTGGAAAGAAACCAGAGTCCGAGGTCTGGCAATCATCAAAATAAACATTTACTACAAAGCTGCAGTAATAAAAACAGTGTAGTATTTGTGAAAGAACAACAAATAGATAAATGAAACAGAATAGACAGCCAAGAAATAGACATAACAAACATAATCCATTCATTTTGGACAAAAGAGGAAAGGCAACTCAGTGGAGAAGAAAGTCTTCTTAGCAAATAGGGCTGAAACAACTGGATATCCACATGCAAAAACATGAATGTAAACATAGACCTTACCTTTCACAGAAAGTAACTCAAAGTTGATGTAAAGGTAAAACACAAAACCACAAAATTTTTAGAAGATAACAGAAAATAGATGTGATCTGGAGGTTTGAAAATGTCTTTTTAGATAAAATACCCAAAGCAGGATCCATGATATAAAGAGTGATAATCTGGACTTCCTTAAAATGAAAATCTTCAGCTCTGCAAAAGACACATAAGAGAATGAAAAGACAATTTACAGACCAGTAGGAAATATTGTTAAGACACTTCTCTAATACTAAAACTCACATAAAAAAAATACAAAGAACTCTAGAAACACAACAATGCAAAAGAAAACAACCCAGTTAGAAATTGGGCAGAAGATCTAAAGAGACACTTCATCAAAGAAATTACATGAGTGGGGATGAGCATAAGGGAAGATGCTCAACAGCACAGGCCATTAGGCAACTACAAGTTAAAACAACAGGACATGGCAACATACCTATTAAAACACATAAAATCCAGAACACTGACACTACTACAAGGTGTTTAAGATATGGAACAATAGGAACTTTTCATTGTTTGTGGGAATGCAAAATAGTGAAACCACTTTGTAAGAAGCTTGGTAGTTTCTTACAAAACTAAACATACTCTTACTGTATGAGCCGGCAATCACACCCCTGGGTATTTTACCCAAATTAGCTGAAAACTTAGGTCCATACAAAACCTGCATCTTTCATTCACAACTGCCAAATCTTGGAAGAAACACAGATGCCCTTTGGTAGGAGAATAAACTGCGGAACATCAGACAATGGAATATTAAAAAGCAATGAGCTATTAAGATATAGAATGACATGGAGGAAACATAAAAGCATATTAACAAGTGAAAGAAACCAGTCTAAAAAGGCTACATACTGTATGATACCAATAATATGACATTCTGGAAAAAGCAAAATGAGGAATACAGTAAAGAGACCAGTGTTTCCAGGAGTTAAGGGGAGGGGAAAGATGAGTAGGCAGAGCATAGAGGATTTTAAGAGCAATCAAACCACAGACTCTGTATGAAACTATAATGGTTGATACACATCATTATACATTTATCAAAACCCATAGAGTGTACTCCAATGAATCCTAATATAAGCTATGGGCTTTTAGGAAATAATAATGTATAAATATTGGCTCAACAATTATAACAAATATACTACAAATTTACTCAAGATATTAATTATAGGGGAAATTAGGGATAGTGAACTCCCACCCACTTTGCCATTTGTAAATAGTCAAATATTACCTGGGCCCCTGCCTCTTTCCCTCAGAGAGGTGAGGCATTTCTTGTCTGTAATTCTTGCCTCTGGCTCCAAGAGTTCTTAGTAAAGTTTCCTAATGTCTTGACATTAACTTGGATACACCAGCACCTTTGCTAACAGAAATCTAATTTTCTAGGTCTTTCACACAGCTTCTGTTTGCAAGGCAGCAGGAGGAGTTAAAATGCTGAATAAATGGAAGATTCTGTTAGGTTCTTTCCACTAGCTTATTATTATTTTTAGAGAAACTTATTGAAACCCAGGATTAAGATGGCTTTAATTCCTTGATGCAACACAATATCTTGCCAAGAAAAATGACAGAGCCTATAAAAGCCTCTTTCTCCCTTCCGCACAGAAAAAACATTGCCCACTGGGTCAAGAGAAGATTTTGACATCTCTGCAAGGGGATAAGGAATAAGGAACACTTGGGTATACTAGCTTATTAAACCAGGTTTGCCACCCTCCTTGTTCCTAGAGGTTTGTGAAAAATCTTTCAGAGTATGTCAAACTGACTGGGACTATTGACAATCTCCAGTTTTGGAGGAATACTTAATAAAAAAAATTGAACTAGATAAGGAAGAATGAGAGAGAAAGTATAAATATTTTATTAAACCATCTTCTTAAAATAGCAAGAAAAGAAAGGATCCCAGGATCCTTTCTCTTGCTCTCTTGCTCAGGGTAGGAGATTGTGCACTCAGAATGGTGAACCCAGAGAGCCCCTGGCAACCTGCAGATTTGATGGGTATGTCTTCTTCTTTCATTTCCTCTCCTCTCCAATTTCATTTCATAACAGGATGGGTTATGTCCCCACTAGTTGAGATGTTTCTTAGAGAGCACTCTACGTTGCCCAGAGTGTAGTCTCCCTTCCCTTCTGCATAGCCTTCTAGTGGGTCTCCTCTGATCTGGAGGCATTAACTGTGCTCAGAATGCTCTCACCCTGCAGCAGGCTCCTAATCCATCTCTCATGGTGAAGATTAAAAATATTGCAAATGCCTGTGATAACTTCTCTTTTCCTTTGTTTTTTTCTGTGTCTGCTTGTCAAGCAATGTTCTTGTGAAGAGCTTTCCTACGGGAGTGGGTCAGAAGCCCAGCTGGTACCAGCAGGGCCCCAGAGCTGTAGGTGAGCACAGCACAGAGATGACTGGGACCACCTCCACAGATTCCATCTCACCTTTCTCTTCTTTTTGTGAAGCTATTTTCTGAAGTCTCATTTATAGACTTAGCTAAATTGTAAGTCATTGCTAAATTCTAAGTCCATTGCTTATGCAACTCTGAAGCTAGAAGACATTGTTTTTGTGTTAGGCAATCCAGAAAGCAGATGTGCCATCGTTAATAGAATAGGAATAAAGTTCTTTGTTCCAGCAATAGAAGGAAACAAGAATAAAGTCCCCTGTATATGGAATATAAAAGAATGAAAATGAATGATGCTTCTGACTCTGAAAAAGGGGATTCCATAGCAGGAGAGTTGCTGAAGCAGATTGAAAGGATTAAAGACTTAGGTGTTTGCTTCCAGACCCTGGGAGCTTTTTATCCGGTTCTCTTATTTTTGTTTGTTTTGTTTTCTGTTTTGATGGGAGGAAAGGATTTGAGAGAAAGGTAGCTCCAGGAGGTTGCTTTAACAGCCTTAGAACTAGAAATACTTTGCCAGGGAATTACAAGACGCTTCAGTTTGGGTTTGCTGTTACTTTTATTTTGGTTTTTTTGACATTTGTTCTTGTTTCCAAAATGTTCAATTAAAATACGTGGCAAAGAGAAGCTGTTCATTCCTCCCGTCCATTACAATGACAGTTCCCCGCTTCAAACCTGCAAACTGACTTTTTGGGGAAATCATTTTGTCTCCTAACAGCAATTGGTTTGCTTTTATCTCCTTACTTTTGATTTTAAAAAATGTTTCTCTCCTTCGATGTGAAATTTCATATTACAAGAAAGATGGATGGCCAGCATTGAATCTGGAAGCTCTTACACCTAGAATGACAAAATAAAGAGTGATGCTGAAAGCTGCTCTGCATGGAATCCTTTCTCTGCCCATTCATTCTCCAAATCCCTAACTTGCTCTAAAGAGCTATCCTGAGACCAGAAATCACACATTGCCATTGACTGACTTTTATACAATAATTAAGCTACACCTCATCTCCTATATTTTCCAAATAGACTGCAAGGCTGTTTTCTCAAAGATGAAAGAAAATAATGGCAACAATCTCACAATATGTGATCATTTTCAAGGTCACTCACAATCCTATTATTAGCTGTTCCCAAGTAGCTCAAAGGTTGAGTTCCGCAGATGCCAGTAAGTGACACTTCAACACTGGTTTCTAAAGGTGCATAGCTGCTGACTTTGCCGTGGCAGAGGGAGGCTATCACAGACTTCTTCATGAGGCAGTGAGGGCTGTCAGTCCTTTGTTACCATCTGGTAAGGGGTGTTGGCAGATATATGGAAATGGAAGAACCGGCACGCAGTAAACAAAATGGCCATTTAAAATGCTGTTGTTCAGTTAGAGAGTCTACAAATCAGACTATTAATGCTAAATTGGAGGGAAACCAGACCTCATACCTAGTAATGAGCTTTGAAGTTTAGCTTAGATTTGAGTTAAGAGAGACCCATCATTTTATATTAATGCAGACAGGCCTGACAAGGGGAATGATAATGGAAAAATACATAAAGTAGGTGAGGCCCAAGAAAAGCTTTTATAGGCTATTCCCATGAAGCCCAAACACTGGTGAGTATATGGGATTGCTTCTAAAATGTTCCCTTTCAATGTATTCCAGTATCTGTGATTGGAATAAAGTTTGAAAAATTGCTCACAAATCTCTTTGTTCTAATTCCTTCCACTGAGTATGAAGAAATATTGGCTAATGGGAAACTTTGAGGTAAGAAGATATCTCATGATTAGCATGGATAGGGATTTCACAAACACAAGGCTCATAATATTCCTTTATTTTTGATAGTTTTTTTACATATTCACATTTTTAATAGTACATGTTTAGTTTACAAGCTCATGTTTAACATTTATAAAATTTTTATTAGAAAAGTGAGTTGTTTGAGGAAAATGTTTTAAAACAATGGTGATGGAAGAGGATCACTGAGACCAAACTACAGAGTCTATCATCTCGTGTTAACAAATGTCACAGGGAAAGTGTAATAGCGCTTACTTCACCTAGCCTGAGAATGCGTGCAGGGTAATCTAGTCATCCATAGTAATCAGGCACCATGTAGTAAATCCTTAATTCAATATGATAATGATTAACTTTTATTGAGCTCTTCTTTAGTGCCAGATACCTTACATATATTTTATATTCAACAGCATCAGTATGAAGAGGTGCTATCATTACCTTCCTTTTACAAAATACTGAGGCTATGAAGATGTATAAACCACAGAAATGGAAAGAGGTGGAGCAGAATTCCAAACCCCCAGAATTTGAATATAGAACTCATGGTCTTAATTACTAAATTAAGTTTCCTGTCAATACAACTTTATACATTTACACAAATAAATCTGAATTTCAAAAATTTAAAATGCTTTAATTTTAATTTCCCAACATTACATCCTGATTTAATATAATACATCTTCAGATTATCTATATTGCTTAACTTGGCTACAGTGGGTCAGACGCTCATGATAATTG
Source organism: Arctocebus calabarensis (assembly GCA_963573935.1). NCBI lineage: Eukaryota > Metazoa > Chordata > Mammalia > Primates > Lorisidae > Arctocebus > Arctocebus calabarensis. Next base: position 3,888 of record CAUYON010002300.1, on the reverse strand, counting down.
AACTGCCCTCATATGCTTTTTCTCTTAAACTTTGTGCTTCTTAAAAGAAACAGAAGAATGCCTTTGTTAACATCCTCATCACTATGGCTGTCTACTCACCATGCTGAAAGTACTCTAAGCCTGGGTCGCATGGATCTCCTGACTTACACAATTTGCTGGTGGAGTTCATCCACTTTTAATGTCACTTTAGATTTGATTTTAAAAATGTAGCTTCTCACAAATGGAAGAAACCTGCTAGGGATTAGTCTTATCAGGTATGATCATCTTGGTCATTTAGCAGAAATGTGTTTGGTGATTAAATACGTGGCCTGAGACTTTTAAAGATGGTTTGAATCATTTTTGTCTAGTATCTCCCAACCCTAATATCCGTAATGAGCGTTTTGAAAGAACTGCCTGCTTAATTGACTATGGGCTCCATTGAACACTTGTCCTTCCTTAGCAGAGGAATTTGGGTTACTCTGGGTGTATGCTTGAATGGACAGCTTCATTCATCCTAACCTAGTTATACTATGGATGCAACAGGAATACTGAGCATAGGTGATTCTCCATGGACCTAAGCACCCAGAGAGGAGTGGAGAGTTGTCACCAAGATTTAAAGTGACTTCAGATCTGATGTGATTTCTATAGCTGAAAAAAAGCAAAGCAGAGATGTTGGAGCATAGTTTTGCGGAAAGCACTCCAGAGAAAAGTGGATAGTCAGAAACTTTCAGCAGCCATGAAAAATGGTTCATTTTTTTCAGTGGCTATTGATAGCACTCCTCCTACCCTGTTTTCCATTCCATGTAAAGCAAGAGAAATAGTTTTATCATCAGGAATATATAGATGCTCATCAGCAGGTTAAGCATGCCTTGGTGATTTTATCCTTCTCTTGATATTTCTGCATCAAGAACCAAATAATCAGGGGGAGGAGCCAAGATGGCAGTCTGTAGCCAGCTTTCCATAGAGGCTTCCATCCAGAAGGAGAGTTAAAGCACAGAAATTTGGCAAGAAAGCCAATGGTTTGGATCTGAGGCAAAAGAGAAGGTCGAACAATGCACATCAACCCTGCTGGGGTGACCTGCGAACCCAAGGACACAAACAAAAATGTACAGAGCACATTATCAAGCAGATGGGAGTCCCCTCCCGCAGGAGAGTGGCTTGCAGTATACTCCATACTTCCATACAAACAAGGGAGCAGAGTACAGATGTCCTCACACTCTACCCCACGGGAACTTCTTCCCTTACTAGGGTGCCATGGCACTCTCCCGCCAGGCATAAAACTGTATATATTCTCTACCTGCAAGTTTGAACTCCTGGCACTCCCCTCCACTCTCACCCCGAGGTCTGGAGGCCTGTCCCCCACAGAGTCCAGATTCTTGGACATTTTCTCGAGGGTTGTGGAAGGGGTGTGGACTGTTGCTGATCTGTGCTGATTTTCTGGCTTGGGAGTGGTGAGAGGAAAGTGAGCCGAGAGGAGACCGACCTGGAGAGGTGTCCCCTGAGGCATGGTGCAGAGATACTCCTGGTCTCTCTGGGTGGCCAGGGGAAGCCGGGTGGCTTCTCTGGTGGCAGCCACCCACAGAGCAAAAGGCAACCAAGGTGTGTGAAGGATATGCCTGAGGTAGTACTGGCAGGATAAAGCATGGGGATTAGAATACACATATAGTCAGCCAACTCCCAGGGCAGAGGCTGCTTTATTTATTCAGTCTCACCTGGCCCTCAGGGGATGAAAGCTGAGACAAAGGGCTGGAACTCACAGACTGAGTCAGACCTATTTGCAGTCCAACGTCTGATCAGGGGGAAAATAGCCATGACAGAAACAAATTCTGTGAACATGTTCTGTTCTGTTCTGTCAATCAGGGACAGGGCTGGAACTGAGTGAATCGCCCCAACCCCTATGAAGTACACAGTTTGTCAGGCTTTACCTCCCCCTGCCAAACAATGACAGGGAGTGTCAGACTTGCTGAGGAGCCACAGACCTCCCTGTGACCCAGGCAGGCGCAAACATCTGGAGCTTCTGCTCATTGGAAGAAACTGGATCATAGCCCTGCTGGGTTACCACCGACTGGGTATAACAGAGGGGCAAGGTGGGGAAGGAGGCATCAACCTTCCCAGACTAATCTACTTGCTGGGGGGCCCTCCTGAGCTCACAGAGCAACAGAGCAAGTTATACTAGAGCTTCTAGCTAGATTCCTGCTATCTATTTGCCAGAGACTTTTAACTCTTCCAAGTGAGACCAGTGCTGGCTGGGACAATTGATTGGGACCTCTTCAAGTGGGCCAATCACCCGAGGACTTTCCAAAGTGGTACCCTGGGTATGTGGTAGTGGGCAGGTTGGATTTTGCTTTTCCAATTGTTGCCTGTGGGGGATACAGTGACTAAACTGCTGATATTTCTCCACAGCTCAGATTTCAATCCAGAGTAACTGATTCTCTAGGGTAAGATAAAGATCACCTGAAAATAAGACAGAGCCACTTAACCACACCACACCAAGAAGGTCTTCAGTTTCACAAGCAGTAGCACTGAATGGGTCCTTGGCAAAACTCTAAGGGAAAAGGTATAGACACCAATCCCAGCTTTCAAGCAAAGGACTGGTCAATCATTACTTCTAGAACACCCAGGCCAACTTGTCCTTATCTATTCATCCAATCAAATGGTGTAAAATTAATCATGGGGCAGAATCAATGGAAAAGCTCTGGAAACATAAACAGCCAGAGTAGGTCAACCCCCCCCCCCCGGAACAATTTTGTGGACACGAATGATGATCCCAGGCATAAACAGATGGCTGAGATGTCAGAAATTTGAATTGAATTCAGAATTTGGATTGCAAACAAGATTAATAAAATAGAGGAAAAGTTGGATTTAGAAATTCAGGGTGCATTTCAAAAATTATCTCAAGAAGTTAAAGAATTCAAAGACTAAATGACAAAAGATTTTGACACATTGAGACAAGAAGTTTTAGCCCTCAAAAATCAGAGAAACACAGTAGAATCCCTCAGCAACAGAATAGAGCAAGCAGAAGAAAGGATTTCTGACACTGAAGACAAAGCTTTCAACTCTCCCAAACCTACAAAGAGGAAGAGAAGTGGAAGGCAAAAATGGATCATTCTCTCAGACAGCTCTGGGATAACTTGAAGAAAACCAATATTTGCCTTATAGGGATGCCTGAAAACGATGAAGTGGCATCACAAGGCACAAAGTCTATTCTTTATGAGATTATGAAAGAGAATTTCCCAGACATGCCAAGACATTCTGAAATTCAGATAGCAGACAGTCTCAGAACACCAGCATGACTCAACATGAATAAAACATCTCCCAGGCACATCATAATTAAGTTCATTACAGTTAATATGAAGTAGAAAATTTTGAAAGCAACCAGACATAAGAAATCTATAACCTACAAGGGGAAGAATATTAGAATAACTGCAGATCTCTCTGAACAAACCTTTCAAGCTAGAAGAGAATGGTTATAGACTTTTAATCTCCTAAAACAAAATAACTTTCAACCCAGGATCTTGTATCCAGCTAAACAGTTTCATTTATGATGGAAAAATTAAATTCTTTAATGACATTTACATGTTGAAGAAATTTGCGATAACTAAAACAGCTCTCCATGATATTCTCAGACCTATTCTCCATAATGACCAGCGTAATCCTCCAATGCAAAAGTAAACCCATTCAGAATCTTTCCACAGCAGTGACGAAAGGATTAAAAATGTCCACTAGATTTTCTCAAGATTTGTCAATATTTTCAATTAATGTGAATAGTTTAAATTGTCCTCTAAAGAGGCATAGGTTGGCTGACTGGATACAAAAACTCAGGCCAGATATCTGCTGCATACAAGAATCTCATCTTACCTTAAAAGATAAATTTAGACTCAAGGTGAAGGGATGGTCATCTATATTCCA
>CAUYON010002299.1:0-43363 GCA_963573935.1 Arctocebus calabarensis | reverse complement strand
TTCATATAGTGATCAAGAAACTGCCATGAAGGCTATCTTTAACAGTACGACCAAAATATTTCAGATTGTATATGAAGTCAGCACATTGTGCCCCATGATTGCACCAATGTACACAATTATGATTTAATAAAATTATTTTTTAAAAATTGCTGAGGTTAGACTTGTGACATAAGATTTGATCAATTTTGGACTATGATTCATGAGCTGATAAGAAGAATGGGTATTCGGTTTGTTGAGATGAAATGTTCTGTAGATGTCTATGAAATCCAAATGTTCGATGGTGAAGTTCAAATCCAGAATTTCTTTGCTTAGATTCTTTTTGGAGGATCTGTTCAACACTGTTAAAGGAGTGTTAAAGTCTCTGACTACTATGATGCTGGAGGAGATCAAGTTGCTAATGTCTGTTAGAGTTTCCCTTATAAATTGAGGCACATTCTTGTTCAGTGCATAAATATTAATAATTGAAACCACATCATTTTGAGTATTACAAATATAAAATGTCCATCCTTATCTTCACTCACTTTGTTTGGTTTAAAGCCTATTGAATCTGCAAATAAGTTTGCAACACCTGCTTTTCTCTGTTTTCCATTTGCCTGGAATATAGATGACCATCCCTTCACCTTGAGTCTATATTTATCTTTTAAGGTAAGATGAGATTCTTGTATGTAGCAGATATCTGGCCTGAGTTTTTGTATCCAGTCAGCCAACTTGTGCCTCTTTAGAGGACAATTTAAACCATTCATGTTAATTGAAAATAATGATAAGCCATTTGAATGTGATGTGGGTATTTCGGATCCTTTCGCCATTGTAGAGTTTGGTATGTGGTCGAAAGTTTCTGCTTGAGTTTGCTTTTGTGGTGGAGGTTTGCACTGGTCGTTATGGAGGATAGGTCTCAGTATATCCTGGAGAGCTCGCTTAGTTATGACAAATTTCTTCAACATATGGATGTCATTAAAGTATTTAATTTCCCCCTCATAAATGAAACTCAGTTTGGCTGGATATAGGATCCTGGGTTGGAAGTTATTTTGTTTTAGGAGGTTAAAAGTTGATGCCCACTCCCTTTTAGCTTGAAAGCTTTGAGCAGAGAGATCTTCACTTATTCTAATATTCTTCCCCTTGTAAGTAATGGATTTGCTGCATCTGGCTCCTTTCAGAATCTTCTCCTTCATGTTAACTTTAGAAGTTAACTATGATGTGCCTGGGAGATATCTTATTCGGGTTGAATCATGCTGGCATTCTGAAACTGTCTGCTATCTGAATTTCAGAGTCTCTAGGTATGTCTGGAAAATTTTCTTTCATAATCTCAAGAAAAGGGACTCTGTCTTCTGAAGCCAGTTCATCACTTTCAGGTATCCCTATAAGATGAATATTGGTTTTCTTCGAGTTATCACAGAGCTCTCTGAGAGAATGATCCGTTTTTGTCTTCCATTTCTGTACCTCTTTGAGCATTTGGCAGCATTCAAAGTCTCTCTTCAGTGTCAGAAATCCTTTCCTCTAATTGCTCTATTCTGTTACTGAGGGCTCCCACTGTATTTCTCAGAACTTTGAGGGCTGCAACTTCTTGTGTCAATGTGTCAAAATCTTTGATCATTTTGTCTTTGAATTGGTTGAATTCTTGAGACATCTCCTGAATTACTCCTACAATTTCTACCTCCATCTTAGTTTCCATTTTGTTGATCTTGTTTGCAATCCAGATTCTAAATTCGATTTCAGACATCTCAGCTATGTGTTTGTGGATGGGATCCTCTGGATTGGATGGTTTGTCATTCTTTTGGGGAGTTGCAATGTTCTGTTTATTCATGTTGCCAGATTTTTTCCACTGATTCCACCCCATGATTGTTTATCAGCTAGATGAGCAGGTCGAGTGAAATTGGACTGGAAACTTCTATGGTTGTGGTTGACTGGCCGTCCACCTAGGACTGGTGGCTGTATCTTTTCCTCTACAATTTTGCAAATTACCTGTACAGTACTACAGTCTGTGACTGTAGAGTCGTACTTAGTGTAGTGGGGATAGGTGGCTCTGTCTTGTATCTAGTTGATTTCTGTCTAATCCTAGTGAATCAGTAACCCTAGGATGCAATCTCAGGTTTGGTGAAATATAGGCAACTAGGGCATTCCTTCCCCCACCAGTAGTATCCAGAAAAGGACAATCAAACCTTCCCACTACAGGAAAACCTGGGACCCACATTGGAGGGTCCTCGGATAATTTGTACAATTCAAGAGTTCCTGACCAATTGTCCCTGCCGTCCCCCACTCTCTAGCTGGAAAGTTCAAGGGAGCTCCAGCAACTAGACGTTAGGGGCTATTGGCAGCTCGGGTGTGATTTGAGTGCCTTCAGGGCTCCAAGGAGTCAGAAATGCCCATCCAGCAGGAGGTTTAGAGCCAGGAGGTTGGTGCCTCTTACCTCATCTTGTTCGTCCTTTACCACCGGAATTTGATCACCTCAGTCCCTGGTAGTCTCTCGGGCAGACTCTGTTAACCCAGTCTCTGTGTCCCTGTTCTGTCCAAAAAACGGTTGTTCCAGGAGTCTGAACCTGCCTGAGTCAAAATGAGGTCGTTACTTCCTCCTCGTGAATACCACAATCTACCACCATCCAGCAGGAGATGCTGGGTATGCCTGCCTCATGTGCTCAATGGCAGCTGAAGAAAGTTCCACCTGAGCTCGGTGTAAACCTAAGGATATTCAGAGAGCAAAATAATTTCTCCCTTAGCACCATTTTTCCTGCTGTTCTGCAGTACTGGAATCCCTGTAGGGATGGGGACAAGGCTCTCCAGAGTTAGACCCCAGCAGGATCACTCTACGAATGCTGAAGTTGGGTGGAAGGTGCCTCCTCTTAGGTTCATGCACTTCAGCAGCTTCCGAGCTCCACCCACAGTGTGGGAACCCTAGTCTCTGTCTGCTGCTGAGATCCTCTTTTTCTTTGGGACTGGGCAGTCCCCTTTCCCTCTATGTCTTTTTGTATGGTTACTGGAGTCACAGGAACAGCACAGCTGTACATCCACCATCTATGCAATGCCAGTTCCTAGCTAAGAAATGCATACAATCTTGATTCTGGATGAGTTTGACTTCTAGATTTCCAGAAGGGGGTAGGGGGTAGACTGAAGAATCAAGAAGGCAAGGAAAACATTTAGAACACCAACCACATTGAGACCAAATGAACTAATAAACAAATAAACAAGGTTACCAGACACACAAGCCCACAGATGCACCCACAGTCAGAAACACATAGATATACATACAAAACAAAACAAACAAACAAAAAACCAAACAACAACAACAAAAAAAAATCTACAATGAAAATAATGGTACTTGTAAAATACTTGGGAAAAAAAGTGTCTAAAAATTCTGATGTAAGCACTCTCAGAAGCCATAAGAAGGGAAGAAAAGGAAGGGAAGAGAAAAAAAGAAAGTAGTGTTTGTAAAAGAGTTACAAAAAAGAAGAAAGGAAAAAGAAAAATACAATTGAAAATAGAAGAAATAAAAATACCATAAGAAAAAAAGTAAAATAAAAAATTAATTATCAATGGTCCTCCAAGAAACGGTTGAAAAAAAAACCCAACCTCAAAAATACTATTCTTGTATATATATAGAAATACACATCTATATGTATGAGGTAGATGTTAACTTTAGTGTGAATAAATTTATAATGCAATATACTTTCCGGACACCAGATGGCACTGTGAGTGGTTCCCAAGCTTATACCTGATTCCCCCTTTACTTTGTTACTATGGTAACCACTCTACCAGGTTGGTTGCCATTTTTAGAGTTTTTCCAACTGTTTGTGCTCTAAAAGATGCCCCGCTTTGGGTGTTCTGCTCCAGACGGCACTCCCATACTCCTCCAAACTTGGTGCAGGAGTCCACACTGCAAAAATCTCTCCACTCTGCTCCCAGTTCTCCCGCAAACTGGTGACTGCAATCACCTGTGGGAGAGGGGCTGGCCACCACGGCTGCTGCAACTCTGGCTGCCACCGCTCAGGACTGCAGCCGTTTCCACCACTGCAGTGCACGGGGACCCTCTTCACCAATTTTGACAGCTCAGAATGTCTCCTCCAAGCCCAGTTTCCTGAGCACCATTAACAGTCAGGCCTCACCAGGATTCCCCTCCAGGGATGGCACTGTCTGTTCAATTACTCCCAATGATCTGGGGAAAATGTGTCCACCATTTAGGACAATTCAAAATGTCCGAGAAAGACCAGAAAATATATACAAGACAACACGAGTGACATGGGCCAAATTCTAATATCCTCTCCACTATTCAAAATATTTATGATAATTACTCCTAAACTACTTGAGATATCTGAAACTCCACACAACCCTTAAGAAGATTTTTAATTGAATGAATTCAGAAGCCACTGAAATAAGTGACAGAGAGAGAAATAATATACTTGAAAAACATTTGTCCAATTACTTAATTTGTGAGATGTGGCCTAGAATTGTTCATAAGCTTAACACATCTTGAAAAATAATAAGGAAGGTTTGGCAAACCTAACCAGAAATAAAAGAGCAAAATCCCTAATTTCATCAATGAGAAATGATAAAGGCCAAATAACAACAGACTCCTTAGAAATTCAAAAAATCCTTTAATGAATATTACAAAAGACTACTTTATAAGAAGTATGAAAATCTGAAGAAAATAGACCAATAGTTGGAAACCCGCCACCTTCTGAGAATTAAGCAGAAAGAAATGGAAATGTTTATCAAGCCTATATCAAATTCTGAAATAGCATCAATTACAAGAAATAGACCCAGAAAGAAAAGCCTGGGACCAGATGGCTTCACATCATAATTCTACCAAACCTATAAAGAGGAAGTACTACCTACATTACTTAACCATTTCTAAAACATAGAAAAAGAATAAATACTCCCCCAACACATTCTATGAAGAAAATATCACCCTGATTCCCAAACCAGGAAAAGTCCCAACAAGAAAAGAAAATTATAGACCAATATCTCTTATGAATATACATGCAAAGATGTTCATTAAAATCCCAGCAAACAGAATCCAGCAAAACATCAAACAAATTATACATCATGACCAGGTGAGTTTCATCTCAAGATCCCAAGGATGGCTCAATATATGCAAATCTATAAATATAATACATCACATAAATAAAATAAAAAACAAAGACCATATGATTCTCTGAATTGATGCATAGGAAAGCTTTTGATAATATCCAGCATCCTTTCTTGATCAGGACACTTAAGAAAATAGGTATAGAAGGAACATTTGTTCAACTGATAGAGGCCATCAACAGCAAACCACCAGCCAATTTTGTGTTGCTTGGAGAAAAATTGAAATAATTTCCACTGAGATCAGGAACCAGGCAAGGTTACCCATTGTCTCCACTTCTTTTTAACATTGCAATGGAAGTCTTAGCCTTCATAATCAGGCAAGAGAAGGCAACCAAGGGTATAAAGATAGGATCAAGGAGATCAAACTGTCACTCTTCACAGATGATATGATGGTATATCAAAAAAAACCACAAGGACTCAACTACAAAAATCCTAGAAGTGATCAAGGAATAGAGCAGCATCTCAGGATACAAAATCAATACTCACAAGATGGAGGAGCCAAGATGGTGGTCTGTAGCCAGCTTTCTGCAGAGGCTCCCGTCCAGAAGAAGAGTTAAAAGACCGAAACTTAGCAAGAAAGCTGATGGTTTGGATCTGTGCCAAAAGAGAATGTAGAAGAACACACATCAACCATGCTGGGGCAACCTGAGACCCCAAGGACACAAACAAAATTGTACAGAGCACATCACCAAGTGAACAGGAGTACCCTCCCCCATGAGAGTGGCTCGAAGTATACTCCATACCTCAATTCAAACAAGTGAGTAGAGTTCTGACATCCTCCCACTCTACCCCAAAGGAGAGACACTCTAAAAACCAGACCTCCTTCCCCTACTTGGGTGCTGCAGCACTCTCCCACCAGGCATAAACTATATAAAACTGTATATATTCTCTACCTGCAAGTTTGAGATCCTGGTATTCCCCCTCCACTCTCACCCTGAGGTCTGGAGACCTGTCCCCCACAGAGTCCAGATTCTTGGACATTTTCATGAGGTTGTGGATGGGGTGCAGACTATTGCTGATCTGTGCTGATTTTCTGGCTCGGGAGTGGTGAGAGGAAAGTGAGCTGAGAGGAGGCTGAGTTTGAAATAAGGTCTCCTGAGGCACGGAACGGCAGCTGCAGGAGGAACAATGGCAGGAGGGCTTGCACCCCTGGGGATGTTTTAAGGAGACACTCCCAGTCTCTCTGGGTGGCCAGGGGAGTGGGCGGCTTCTCCAGTGGCACCCATCAGCAGAGCTGACTGGCAAGCAAGGGATGTGGAGGATATGCCTGAGGTGATACTGGCCGAGAAGGAGCATGGGAATTAGAATACTCATAGAGTCAACTGAGTCCCGGGGTGGAGGCTGCTTTGCTTAGCTTCAGACGCACCTGGCCCTCAGGGGATGAAAACAGAGACAAACAGCTGGAACTCACAGACTGAGTCAGACCTATTTGCATCCCAAAACCTGACAAGGGGAAAATAGCCGTGACAGAAACAAATTCTGTGAACTTGTTCTGTTCTATCAGCAACATGAATCAGGGACAGGGCCAGAACTGAGTGAATCGCCCCAGTCCCTATCAAGTACCCAGGTTGCCAGGCCTCACCTCCCCCTGGCAAACAGTAACAGGGAGTGGCAGACTGGCTGAGCAGCAACAGACCTCACTGTGACCCAGACAGGCGCAAACCTCTGGAGCATCTGCTCATTGGAGGAAACTAGATCACAGCCCTGTGGGATTACCACTGACAGAGGGGCAAGGTGGAGAAGGAGGCATCAACCTTCCCAAACTAATCTACTTGCTGGGAGGGGCCCTCCTGAGCTCACAGAAAACTGGAATGAGTTATACTAGAGCTTGCAGCAGATCCTTGCTATCTAGTTGCCAGAGACTTTTTAACGCTTCCATTTGAGACTGATGCTGGCTAGGAATATTGATTGGGACCTCTTCAATAGGCCCAATCACCCGAGTACTTTCCAAAGTGGTACCCTGGGTGTGTGGTAGTGGGAAGGTTTGATTTTGCTTTTCCAATTGTTGCCTGTGGTGGGTGGGGTGACTTAACTGCTAGTACTTCTTCACAGATCATATTTCAAACCAAAGTAACTGATTCTCTAGGGTAAGACAAAGACCAGCTGACAATGGAGAGAGCCACTTAACCCCACCACAACAAGAAGGTCCCCAGTTTTACAAGCAGTAGCACTGCACAGGTCCTTGACAAACTCTAGGGGAAAAGGTACAGACACCAGTCCCATCTCTCAAGCAAAGTACTGCTCAGTCACTACCCCTATAACCCCCAGCCCAAATTGTCCTTATCTACTCATCCAGCCAAACAGTGTAAAATTAATCATGGGGCAGAATCAACGCAAAAGCTCTGGAAGCATGAACCACAAGAGTAGATCAACCCCCAACCAAGAAACAACTTGGCGGATACAAATGATGATCCTATGCATAAACAGATGGCTGAGATGTCAGAAATTGAATTCAGAATTTGGATTACAAACAAGATTAATAAAATAGAGGAAAAGTTGGATTTATAAATTCAGGGTGCATTTCAAAAATTGTCTCAAGAAGTCAAGGAATTCAGAGACCAAATGACCAAAGATTTTGAGACATTGAGACAAGAAGTTGCAGCCCTCAAAGATCTGAGAAACACAGTAGAATCCCTCAGCAACAGAATGGAACAAGCAGAAGAAATGATTTCTGACACTCAAGACACAGCTTTTGAATACTCCAAAACCTACAAAGAGGAAGAGAAATGGAAGGCAAAAACGGATCATTCTCTGAGACAACTCTAGGATAACTCAAAGAAAACCAATATTTGCCTTATGGTGATACCTGAAAATGATGAAGTGGTGTCACAAGGCACAGAATCTCTTCTTTTTTTTTTATTTTTATACTTACCTTTTTATTACCTCATCTTTGTCATCATTTGAACACACTCCCCCCAAACAAGTGGAATAGGGGGAGTGCACGTGAAGAATACTAACTTTTGTTGGTCAGGAAACTGGTTATACAGAAGGGCAGGAAATTGATAACTGTCACGTATGAGAGTGTTTATGCTGGAAATTTTGGAATTGCTCTATGACTATCCATGTGTACATATAAAATCATGTGAGATTATAATTCTTTTTTTTTATAATTTTATTGAATCATAATTCTGTACATTGGTACAATCAGAGGGCACGATTCATATACATTCAGAAATGTTTTGATCGTACTGTTACAGATAGCCTTCATGGCATTTTCTTGATCACTACCTAAAGACATTGATACTCTACATTTAATAAGTTTCACCAGTACCCTGCTAAGATGCACCGTAGGTGTGATCCCACTAATTGCCCTCCCTCCACCCATACTCCCCCCTCCCCTCCCCTCCCTTTCCCCTTTCCCTGTATTCCTTATGAATGTTTATATGGGAAAGTCTTAAGTGAAAAAAGTTCAAAGTCGCATGGCTGGTCCCTATAGTCCCAGCTACTTGGGAGGCTGAGGCAAGAGAATCGCCTAAGCCCAGGAGTTGGAGTTTGCTGTGAGCTGTGATGCCACGGCACTCTACCGAGGGCAACAAAGTGAGACTCTGTCTTTCCAAAAAAAAAATAATAATAATAAGTTCAAAATAATATTGCTGTATGACATCACTGGTGAATATTTACAAGAAATAGAATATAGAGAGACAAAAATAAATATAACATTACCTAGTGGTCTAAGCATTTTTTTTCCTGAAATGAATCCCAAGAAATTATGAATAGCAGTTTTCTTTATGGAGGAAGATAGAGAAAAAAGAAATCTGCATGTCACATTTTAGTATTTAAAAAATTTTAATTAACATTCCTTATTATAGTTTTTGACTTACATTTTCTACCTAACATCTAATAACTACAAATTTATAAATTTAAAAATAAGTATGGATAAAATTGAAGGAGTAAGTGCTATTGATGAGTCCATTAAAGATGTGCTCATTTTCTTATGTAAATATATAAGTAATATGTTTCCATATATGTTTATATGAATAAATACAAGTGAAAATTACATATGTGCTCGTGCATATATAAAAGATACACAGATCTCTATCATTAAATTAATTCTATCACCTGTTTATATTTAATTCCAACATCTTTCCTGTAAAAACTAGTTTTCATGCAGTCCTTATTCGACACAAAGCAAAGTCTAGCTCTGCACGGGAAACAGCATTTGGATAAATGTGCCAACGGTTAAAATATTAAATTGGAAATTAATTATTATCTCCCCTACACTTTATTAATCTGGACATTTTCTCGCTTGAGAACACATGACGTGCTGAATTTATGGTATACAATCCTGCTTCAGAGAGAGAAAGCATCTTAGATTACATCCTTTCTAATTCATTGAAGTATAATGGATAATAAATTATTTAGTTTAATTAAAACCTCTTTATCAGATGGGCATTTACCCATAACATTGTTATGCACAACTGGTGTTTCTGCAGAAGGAGGCATTGCCATTTCTCTTCTCATTTTGTTCCTTTAGCTGAATTTCAAATTATATCCATTTCCACAAAGTCATACTATTCCACAAAGTCAGACATTTGCACCAACTCCTTTTCCAGAGACGTTTAAAATGCCTCTTCTATTTGCTTTAAAATTTATCCGTTCCTTTCTTTTTTTTTTCTTTAATGTAGAAAACAGAGAATACTAAAATATGGTACTTAAGGGGTTTGGAAGAGGCTAACCTCTCTTGAACCCCAGCTCTCCATGTCAGAACATTCCTTATCTTCTCTGAGACTCACCTTCCTTTTTCATCTCTAACATGGGGTTAATAACAGTTTTGAAGATATACTGAGGACATACATGTAAAATAGCACGTTTCCTGGTATCATCATTATTTTAATCGATTTTTACTTAATGTCTTACAGTGATTTTTTTATTTGGGGAATGGGAGGATGGAGGGATGTTAGGATGATAGGTGCCATCACAGCTTTTAACACTAAAGAATCAGGTTGGGGGTGGTACCTGTGCTCAAAGGAGGGGGACGCCAGCCCCATGTGCCAGAGGTGGTGAGTTCAAACCCACCCCCGGCCAAAAACCGAAAAAAAAAAAGAAAAAAAAAAAAAGAATCAGGTTGGGAGTTTGGAAGTTTTATTAGTAAATGGTTAGGGTCTTAGCATTGGAGTTTAATTTCCTTTCAGGCCAGGGATTCCCTGAATTATCAAGAACGGCACTTCCATTCCTAATTCCTTCCCCTTAGAAGTTCACTATATCCTCAATTTTAATATCATTTTAAATTGCTATAATTTCAAAATGTTGTCAGATTCTTATACTTTCTAGTCAAGTATTGTGTAGGAACGTCAAAAATAATGAGAAATAAGTGTACAAAATCTATAAGGTGTCCAAAAGGATATTTTACTTAAGATTTTGTGAGGAAGCAGGGAATATAATCACAATATGTACTACAAGTATTGAATTCCTCATTTAAAATTCTTTTTCGTAAAGGTTTTTTTCTCTTTGAAGGCTTCACCTCTCTCCTTTGCCTTCCTAGCGTAATCTGGGGAAAAAAAAAGTCATCTCTTAATCTCAGCTCTTCAGCTCCCCATTCAGCAAAATAAAGTTTGATAATTGGCTAAAAGCATGTCATTTTTTTCCCTCCAGCATCATGATTTGGGGTTCCAACCACAGTGATAACATTAGACACTGCTGTCTTTCCATCTGCTTCGGGGCGTAGAAATAACAGGTTTGTATTCTTCACTCTTTCCTCTTAAAGAACATTCATCCTAGAGCCCCTTTTCTTTATTCACAAAAATTTTAATGTTAAAAAAATGACTCTTATTGACAGTCAAACACTTAACTACTTATAGAGAGAAAGGTTACTAGTTCAAGACAAAGTGGTTTTGGTAACAATGGTAGTGATGGTTGCCGTAGTGATGGTGGTATAGAGGGAAAAAGGACAAGACCACCAGGTCAGCATGATATAAGCTCTAACTCCCTTAAACTTCATCCCATTAATGAGTTTGAATTGTGGCCATATCTACTTTACTGAAGATGAAATTAAGGCTTGCAGGTATCCCCAAACTTTTTAAACAGTGGGCCAATTCACTGTCCCTCACACCGTTGGAGGGCCGGACTATAGTTTAAAAAAAAAAAAAACTATGAACAATGGCTCGGCACCTGTGGCTCAAAAGGCTAGGGTGCCAGCCACATAACACCTGAGCTGGAGGGGTCGAATCCAACCCAGGTCCGCCAATTAACAATGACGGCTGCAACCAAAAAACGGCCAGGCGTTGTGGTGGGCGCCTATAGTCTCAGCTACTTGGGAGGCGGAGGCAAGAGACTCGCTTGAACCCAGGAATTGGAAGTTGCTGTGAGCTATGATGCCACAGCGCTCTATCCAGGGTGACAGCTTGAGGCTCTGTTTCAAAAAAAAAAAAAAAAAAAAACTATGAACAAATTCCTATGCACACTGCACATATCTTATTTTGAAGTAAAAAACAAAATGGGAACAAATACGATTCACACTGCCACATGTGGCCCACGGGCCGTAGTTTGAGAACCCCTGGGCCCCTTAGAGAAACAAAATCCCTTGTACTAATTCGTGCACCCAAACTTTTATCTAAGTGAGTTTTTAGTCCAAAGCACAGGCTTCTAACGAAATTACATATTATATTAACTCCTTAAAACAAAAATAATAGTAGTAATAATAATACAAATGCTGCTCACTGGAAATGGTTTTCATTTGCTTTTCATCCGACCTGCATACCCATAAGTTCTGAGACTATGACGTGGTAGACACTAAGCTTGGTGTTGGAAATCAAAACGAATAAGCAAAACTGGGCTTTATTTACATTTTTCCATTTATTATGTTTATGCGTCTCATTTCGCAGGGTTCATGTTATTTCCTGTGCTGAATCACATCTTTTGCGTTGCTGTTCTTATTGTTTGGGTGGAAAGAGGAAAGAAAAAAGGTAGAAATCAGTTTTAAATGATTATATCTTCATAAGTGTTCTCAAACATTTCCACTCATCTTTTGTGCTCCCTTCTGACTCAATTTACATTTCAAGTGGATCAGATTGCTCTGAAAAGAAGAGGTAAGATTTCTAAGTCACCGTGACTATAACTCTGCAGGCACATGACATTCCCACTATGGAGCACTCAGACGGTGGAGATGGGTCATCCCCAGCCACTTAGGTGAACTTCTTCTACATGAGGATAATTCTAGGGGGAAGACTGAAATGGGATCATCTACCTTTGCGTGGTATTACATCAAACCACATTATTTGGCTAATTTTATCTTTGCAACCACCCTGGAAGGCAAGTTTTTCCATCTTTAATTGCTTAGTTATGAAGATAGAAGCAGAGAGATGAAGGGATGAAGCAAAGATCTCAGAGCCAAAAAGTGATAGATGTGAGTCCAGCCAGGTTTCCTAATTCTAAATCACCATCCAGGGTCTCTTAAACATTATAATTACAGGACCTTGTCTCTGTACCAAAAATGTTATACAATTGGCTGAGCTTATTACTTTTAAGATAAAACAAAAATTCTATATATAGTGAAATTTCAAATTAGACCTTTCTCATCCCCGAAAAATCACTCTTTTAGCCCAGGGCTGACGTTGTCTTCTCGTACAATTAGACATATCTGTGTTGTTTCCACTGTTTGTGCTGTACCCCATCTAGAACCTTCCATATAGGAGAGATACAGTAAATATTTACTGAAAACATAGAGGAAAACAGATGAATAAGAAGCAAATATTTAAATTATTAGCCATATTCACGTTAGCATAAAGGCTTCTATTTTTTTTCACCAATCTCTTCCCGTTTTCATGTTTTCGAATTGGAGGTGAAAAGAAAGAAACAAAAATCCTGAAGTGGGGAATCATTTCCTAGGAAGATCATGGAGGCACTAACAGCAGCCAGATGGGCCATATGTTCTTAGAGAGCAAAAACTTTAAGCTGAAACAAAAAATGTCACAAAGAAAACATGCAAAGGCCATTGTGAAGTAAGAAAAATCTGAAAAAGAATGCCATAATTGGGGTAGTGAGCATTTGGAAAGTGGTGGAACCACACAAGACTTCAAAGAGTTGAAGATTAAACTGGGAACATTGAGAAAGTTTTTTTTTTCTTCTTCTTTTTTAGGGGAGAGTGTTATTTAAGTCTATCTATATATAACCTCCTGTTTACCATTAAGAACAAATGTCAAATCTCTCAGATAGAATTATTTCTCAGTGTAAGCCCAGATTTTCCCATAGTTTAAGATCATGTATGGATGAGTTTAGAATCAAACATCGTTACATAAGGAATCATAAAAGAGCCCAAATAGCCAAAACAACTCTTAGCAAAAAGAACAAATCTGGAGGCATCACATTACCTGACTTCAAAATATACAAAAATATAGTAACCCGGCAGCATGGCATTGCTATAACAGTAGACACGTAGATCAATAAAACAGAAAAGAGAACCCAGAAATAAAACTATACATCTACAACCAACCAGTCTTTGAAAAAGCAGACAAAAACATCTACTGGGGAAAGGATAGTCTATTCCATAAATGGTGCTGGGAAAATTGGTGAGTCATATGCAGAAGCCTAAAACCAGACCCCTCTCGACATACACCAAAATTAAATCAAGATGGATTAAAGACTTAAATATAAAATTCTAGAAGAAAACTTAGAAAAATCTCTTATGGACATTGGCCTGGGCAAAGAATCTATAACTTAGACCTCAAAGCAAATGCAACAAAAACAAATAAATGGGACTTAATTAAAATAAAACATTTCTGCACAGCAAAAGAAATAACCAACAGAATACATAATCTACAGAATGAGAGAAAATATTCCCAAACTATAGATGTGAAAAAGGGCTAACATTTAGAATCTACAAAGAACTTAAACAAATCAGCACAAAAAAAAAAAATAATCCCATTAAAACATTGGCAAAAGAAATGAATAGACATTTTTCAAAAGAAGACATATAAATGGCAAAAAAACAAAAAGAAAAAATGTTCAATATCACTAATCATCAAGGAAATGCAAATTAAAAGCACCTTACCCCTGTCAGAATGGTCGTTATTCAAAAGTCAAAAATAGATGCTGGGATAGATGCAGTGAAAAGGGAAACGCTTACACACTGTTGTTGGGAATGGGAATTAGTACAACCTCTACGAAAATGGTACAGAGATTACTCAAGAAAATAAAAGTAGACCTACAACTCGATCCTGCAATCCCACTTCTGTGTATCTACCCACAGGAAAAGAAGTCATTATATCAAAAAGATGTATGTGCTCAAATGTCTATCGCAGCATAATTTGTAATTGCAAAGATGTGGAATCAACCCAAGTGCCCATCAATTCCAAGAAACACAGTAAAAGAGACTCCAATAAAATGCATGGTGTGGATGCCCATACTCACCGCTGTGCCCAGCCCTGTTGTGTGATGTACAACAAGAAGCGTGAGTTGCTTACACACTGTCACCACTGTCAATGTTAACCCTATCTTTCTATGTGGAGTGGCGGTTCCACATTGCCTCTGTCTCTTTCCTCCTGAGCCCCATTTTCAAAAGCTCAGTCCCCAAAACATAGGAAGAAATAGCAAAGATTTGGAGAATCAAATGGTGACCACATCCTGGTCACCAAGTCTGTGCAAACACAGACAGTCTGGGAACCAGCTTCCTTAAAATTCCAGACCACCGTCCCTCCCTCGCCGGATTGCCAGACTGGCCTCTCCGTGATCATTACAGAAATGGAGTTCAAACAGTGTCTCTTAACCAAGTTCATTTTGAGAGCTCCGCAAGGTCTTGTTTTGATCTTGGACTAGCCTGACAGGGTACTACAAGTAGGAAAATTGTTTTCAAAGACAAATGTGAATTTATCAATATGTTTTCGAGGACAAACATGTTTTCGTAGGCAGCAGTTTAAAGGGAGTGGGGCAAAAGGTCAAGGGTTCACAGAAAAAGAATAACAACCAACCAGGAGCAGAATTTGCAATTTTTTTTCTCAAATCACCATTTCACATTCTTCGCTGTGTATGATATGAATTGAATAGTGTCCCCCCTGCAGCGGTCTTTTTTTGATTTTTACATTTCCCCCCATAAATAGATAAAACTTAAGCAAAATGGGGGTTTAATTGTGGTGAACAGCAGGGAGCTTCCGATGCTCTCTGTGGCCAGCCTAGGAGTGTCCAGCACCGCGTGGTGTTGCCCACCCCCTTCTATTCACATGATCACCCTCTCCTGTTATCTTTCCCCCGGGAAACATCACTATTTCCCTCTACTTCCTTCAACCTCAGGGCTTATCGAATATGCTTAAGGTTTATGTTCTAAGACTGCTTTTCATGGCTATATTTTTGCCCAAAATTAGTCAAATTACTGCTTTCTTAAAAGGAGCCCTCTGCTATCCATAGAGAACTTTCTGAGCTGGGCATTCAGGGGAGAAACAGAGAAAGTAGGAAGAAACCCAGGGGTGGGGGACTTCCTCAGGCAGGCTTGCAATATTTTTCTGCTAGGGCCACACTTGCAATAATGCTGATTTCTTTAATAATTTTCATTTGCTATGGGATACTAATTTTAACATCCCTATTAAATAATGTTAATGAAAATGTAACAGAGTATAAATATATATTTATATCCTCTGATGTTATAATTATAAAATATAAGTTAATATACATTTTTTTGCTGACTACATTATGTATTTTATTTTTATCAAAGCAAAGGAATCAATATAATTGTTCGAAGAATTCAAGTCTACTGAACCACAGTACAGTAGAATGTTAGATTAAAGAATTATGCAGAGCCATCTCTCGGTAATAAACTTAACACTGCAAATTGTCATGTCCAAATATTGACCTGAAGAGATAAGCAAGGATTAAAAACACCAGCTTAATTATTGAGCATCACAGTGCCAGCAAAATCAAGTGTATCCAGCATAAAACCACAGTTTATGTTCACAGTCTTTTATAATTCTACTCAAAGCCTTAAACTCCAAAGAAATAATGTATTTAATGAAATTCTGAAATATGAGATATGATTAAAAATTACATGTCGGGAAATAATATAAATAGTTTTAATACAAATGAGTTGCTGTATATAAATCTGCCAGGCACATGCTAAATTCCTTATATGTTTTATTTTACTTATTCCCTATATACATCCTACGATCCTTGTTTTCCCCATGTAGTAACTGAGGAAATTACATCTGAGAGACACAGATGGGTTCACACTCGGCCCGACCCACACATCAGCGCTCTTACTAACAGATGCAGAGAGCCTGGCAAGGCCAGCAGGTGTGTGTGTCTGAGTTTGAGGACAGGGAAGCAGGGAAACAGATATATATGTATTTGTTTTTATTTTGCAGTTTTTGGCAGGGGCTGGGTTTGAACCTGCCACCTCTGGCATATGGGGCCAGTGCCCTACGCCTTTGAGCCACAGGCACCGCTGGAAACAGATATTTTTTTATTGAGCACATAGTATGTTCCAGGCATCACACAGGGCCTTCTGGTGCACTGTTACAGTGTGGATTCCACAGCCTGCAGGGGAGGAATTACTGTGCTCATGTTTACTACACGAGGAAAGAAAGGCTGAGAAATGGAACCTGTGGGCTCAAGACCACATGTGGCCATGCAGATCCTCAAGTGCATCCCCTTGACTGAATCCAAACTTCCTCTATTCGAAGGGTTTGTTCTGTAAAATTTGGATGCAATCAACAAGCCATACTCAAGGATCAAGAAGGCCATAGGTTTCACACCTCTGGTTAAGAAACTTGACCGTATCACATAGCTCGTAAGTAATAGATATGGAACAAAAACCCAGGTCTGCCTGATTCCAGCATTACATGCTCCCATCCTAATGTAAGGTGGACTAATATGTGGGCACCTCAGCCTCTTAACCAGCCCGTGCACATTCCCCATCTCCAAGGACTGACCCTGGTAGTTATGTAATCCTCACATTTTGAGTAGGGGGGTGGACCTAGCAATTCACGTCTAAAGAATTGAATGTGGTCCAAGTTAGGGGATGTCACTGCAGAGATTAGCTTGGTCACTCAGGCCTGTAATCCCAGCACTCTGGGAGGCCAAGGCAGGTGCATCACTGGCACTCAGAAGCTCAAGATCACCCTGAGCAAGAGACCCCGTCTCCACAAAACATAGAAAAACTGGACGGGCATTGTGTTGAGCACCTTTAATCCCAGCTACTCAAGAGGCTGAGGCAAGATTCAAGCTTGAGTCCAAGAGTTGGAGGTTGCTGTGAGCTGCACTCTACCCAGGGCCACAGAGTCAGACTCTGTCTCAAAAAAAAGAGAGAGACATTGACTTTCACCTTTCTTGCCTTCTCTCCCTTTCTCTCTTCCTCTCTGTTTCTCTGCCTTTGCTCTGGGGGATGCAAGTTTCTGTTTTGTAAGGAGCCCAATGGAGAGGTTCCCATGAAGAGGACCAGATGACTCCAGCTAACATACAAAAAGAACCTCAGACACATGAGACCACTTGGAAATGAATTTTTTAAGACCTTCCAAAGGTCTTAAAGACCTGTGAGTGAGATTGGAAGCAGATCTTCCTCAAATTGAGCCTTAAGAAATCTGTAGCTCCAACATACACCTTCATTGCTGCCTCATGAGACAGCCTGAAACAAAGACTCTCAGCTGAGTTCTGCCTAGATTCCCTGACCCGGAGAGACTGGGAAGTGCTAGATGCTTATGATATGAACCTGCTACTTTTCAGAGGAAATCTTTTACAGACTCCTAGACAGCTAACACATGTGGGGCGGGTGGGTGGGTGAAGGAGAGAATTGAGGTAGAAAATATACTCTGGAAGGCATCCATCCCTGTATTAAATTTCTTCTGGAGCAAGTTCAGCTTTTAAAGACCCAACCACCCCAATAATCAAATGAGTAAATGAATATCATATGTTCACTTGGGTTCACTAATTTTCTGTTAGAATTCTTCCACCTTTAGAGGAATGAAAGCCTTGGGTCAGCTTTGCTAATCAATTCTACACATTAGCTGAGCTCAGCCTCAGAGAATAGAAAGTTCTGAATTTGGGGGAGGAAATGTCAAAGAGCAAGATGTTTGAAGTTAATAAATTGATCTGAACTATTGCAAGATAGATCCATGTTATGTACCTGACGCTTTGTATTTATTGGGTAAATCTGCCATCAATAATTTACTCTTTGCTCAATACAAGACCAGAACTAGTCAAAACTTAAAATTATATTTGATTCACCATGCAATTTATTTTTTAATTTATGACTGTGACCCCATTCTATTTTGAAATTGAAGTGTCTCTGTAAGACGGATCCCAAATTAGTCACAATTTTCACATCCTCAAGACAAGCTTGCTATAAACTTCTGTGACAAAGTTGCAAGTAATCAGTAGCTTAACAAGGATATGTCTCAGGGGATATCAAAGAGACAGTTGAGATCTATTTTGAAAATACTCAGATGTTAATTTGCTACGACTTGGAGGGTTAGCTTAAAAAAAAAAAAAGGTAAGTAAACCCTGGTACCTGTACACAAATATGGATCCAGGGGATTACTAAATCCAGTTCCCCTAAAGAATGTTGGTCTAAAACAATATAGCCATGTGGAATTCCAGGTAAAAATGTTTAAGAGCATTTTAAGTATTTTAGTAGTTATAGAGAAGATTCCCAGACAATGAGATCAGAAGGCGTGACCTGATTCACCCTCTGAAATTGAACAGAGGGTGAAAGTGAAAGGGAGGTGTTTCTTTAAGACATTCATTACCCCAGGAAAACGTGAAGGCTTGTCTAGAGAAACTGTGCGTTGGGAAGCTGTAGTGCACACAGTAGATTGAAAATACTAGGTTGAGACCTGCCTCAGAAAACTGCAGACATTCTAAGAGGCAGACTATTTGGCAGCCCCGAACACTGTCAGTATCACTTTCATTTATCTTTCCGGCCAACTTCCATTTCTCCTTTCAAATCAAAAGCTAAAGTAACATACACATTTGGGGGAAAGTTGTCAAAATTCATTTTATGGAAATGTGCGACTCCCAAGTACCCTTTGATCAGCAACAGCATCTTTTGAAATTGAAATTGAATAGATTATATGGTGATCTGCTCCTTCTTTCCTTCAGAGTGAAGCTTGAAATAAATTGGAAATAACGTGAAAATACAAACTTCGTGTTGGCGTGAGCTTCTCTTAATATTGGCTTCACCCCCCTCTTTGAACACAAAATGTCACAAAGCTACTGGCAAATGCGGTTCATAGATTCTTCTTTAGACATATTGGACAAGCTTAGCTATAAGAAACTATAGTCATAAATTGTGAGTTTTCTCAGAATAGCTTTCATTTATTTTTTTTCAGATTAATATAGGGGTACAAATAATTAGGTTATATTATTTGCATCTGTTAGGTAAAGTCCAAGTTGTAGTTAAGCCCCTCACAAAGGAGGTGTTCCCTCTATCCCTACATTATTGCCCCTTTGGTGAGAGAACCCCCTCTCTCCTCTCCTTTTCCCCCTCTCCCTTCTACTTAAATTTAATTGTGTATGTCTCTTGTATGGGCGTGTAGCTGTTCATCTTCTGGTTTTATATAAGTATTGAAAGTGTGAATGTAAAATTAGTAAACTAAAAACCTCAGGTCTTTGGGAAATAGGAATCCTAAGAATAAGTCTAAATCATGCCAAATGCATAAAGAATTAGATCAGTTATTTTTGCTTTTAGTAACTCCAACTCTAGCTGCCAGTAATATTTCAGGTTCAAATAACAAAAGCCTAAGTCCAACTATATTAAGCAAAAAAATGAAATAAAATAGTTGAATACAGTAGGACCTCTGCAAGTTGATCACCTAAGGACTGTAACAAACTTGCCAGCATACAGAGTGGTCAACATAAGGAACTAGGACATGTGCTGATATGGACATGTCTGTTCTATGAAATATAGGTCAAGTTAAGGAGGTGGTCAATGATGGAGGTTCTACTGTAGTTGGAGAGATCTAGGAAAGCAAGCCTACCCTTCGACACAGCTAGATCTAGGATTCAAACACTGTTATTCAAAGTCTAGCCCCAATTCTTTTCTTTCCCTCTCTCCTTCCATCTTTCAACTCTGCCTTTGCCTAAGGTGCATTTGCTTTCCTAGAGTCTCTTCCCACTTTGTGGGTCCTGAAGCTACGGAGTTGCATCCTCACAGCTGGAGGAATGAGCTGCCTCCTTCTTGGAAGCTTCAGTGAACACCATGAGGGCTCCCTGCACCAGGTTGAGTTATTTGCCTTTCCCTAAACCCAATCGTATAGGCCTAGGATTATTGGCACATTGCTGAGATCACATCCCCACTCTGAGACAAAAGAGAGAGTCACATCTGAGTCACATGCACTGAGACTGGGAGGCTGGTGGGGGTCCCCAGAGAAAACATTACAGCAGTGGTCCTCAACCTTCCTAATGCTACAACGTATTTTCATTGTTAAAAAGGGGTCACAACCCATAGGCTGAGAACTACTGCATTAACGGGATGTTTTACAAAGGGAAATAAAATCTGAGCAGGAAAGCTATAGAGGCCCATTGTGCTGCCCACCAGTCAAAATAGGAAAATTAAATAGAATTTTGTGAGGTCCCCCTTTTATCAAAACTAATGACAAACCCCAAATTAAGAAAAATAATTGGTCAATACTTATCACCAATGGTGAATTATATTCTAAATGTAGCCTGGCCTGATTTTTATTGCCAACATAAAAAAATGCCAAAAAGTGGACAAATCATTTCAACGGATTCCTATCACCCATTTGGTTGGCAGTGTGAAAAACAATTTGATCAAACTCTTTGAAGTGCTTGAGGAACCATTTTATGGGGGGAAAAAATGACAAAGAAAAAGTCAAATGAATTTCATGAAATGCAGCTATGTGGCCAGAACTCAGCCATGGCATCTACGGTGAGCACATAAATTCCCCATCCAGAGATCATCTGTTGTAATCTCTAGTGCTCGGCTGCAAGATGGCTTCATGTCCTAACTAAGTTGCTTTGAAAAGCCCATTGTGAACAATTCATCTGATTTATATGGGGGCTTTTTGAGCCTCTGAAATGAACACACAAAAAGGCCACTGGCAAAACATGGTGCCAAAGTCTGCCCCGTCTCCTTAGTCGTGTCTATAATTTAACACCCATCTGCAGAAACAATTACAACTGCAAATTAACAGATGGCCCTGTCCATGTACAGAGGAAAGTGATTCAGGCTGAAAAACAGCCATTTTATAAAAAACCGTGTGCAATAACATTAACTTCAAAAAAGTTGATACACAGCATCTTTGTGAGCTGTTTAAATGTAGTCTATCACGCAGTTAATTGCAATTTAACACGTGCTTACTGTGCACCAGGCATAGAAGTCCTAGCAAGTTAAAACAAAGACCCCTGCTACATGGGTTAGCATCAGTGGGAGGAGATACAAGACAGGTCAACTACCAAATGAATAACACAGTAAGTTCAGATAGCAACAGTCTCTAGAGAATAAAGTACAGGTTAGTGTGAGAGAGGTAGTGAGTGCAGGTGTAGTTGGAGGGGGGTGTAGTTATATGTAATTATAGCTAATTGCTGAATTGGTGAATAGGATCAGGCTTTTCCTATTCAAGGAATTCTCCTCCTGAGACATTTCATGGGGAAATTGTTTTAAGGAGAGGACTAAGCAAGTGTTGAGGCCTGGGGGGAAATAGGTACATTTTATTTTGTTAATCACTTTTATTTTGAAATCATAAGAAACATCTCAATGGATTTTTCCATATAAAACTACAAAAAATTATGTCTTTTTTCTTTGCACATATGTGGGTTTCGTTGGCTAGTCTGTTGATGGTTTCGTGTTTTGCACCAGAATGTAACCCCCTAGTATATTTTAAATATACACCCATACTCTTGGTAGCAAAAAACACATTGTGAAGTAAAATACAGGAAATAACTATATGGATGAACCCTCAGACAACCTGGGTTTGAAGCACGTCTGGCATTTCCCAGCTGTGGGATGTACAGCTAGTGACTTCATCTCTCTAGACATCATTTTCCTTATTTCAGGGGAAAATCAGAAGGGATGCCTCTTAGGACTTTTAGAAAAATCATGGGAGATGATATTTATGAAGCCCAACACCTACATCATAACATCTAAAACATATTGGCTGTTGTCATTATTGTCATTCACACTGGCATTTCCAGGTAAATTATAAAGTTACTAATAATAGTTACTTTCACTCAAGTAAGATACATTAATACCCGTCCCTGGAAGTTGATAAAACAGTGATTCTGAGTCTTTTTTTTTTTTTTTTTGAGACAGAGCCTCAAGCTGTCGCCCTGGGTAGAGTTCTATGGCATCACAGCTCACAGCAACCTCCAATTCCTGGGTTCAAGCGAGTCCCCTGCCTCTGCCTCCCAAGTAGCTGGGACTACAGGCACCCACCACAATGCCCGGCTATTTTTTTTTTCTTTTTTATTGAATCATAGTTGTGTACATTAGTTCAACCATGGGGTACAGTGTTTTTTTTTTTTATTTTTTTTTTGATTGCAGCCGTCGTTGTTGTTCGGCGAGCCGGGCTGGATTCGAACCCGTCAGCTCAGGTGTACGTGGCTGGCTCCTTAGCCCATTGAGCCACAGGCACTGAGCCTGATTCTGAGTCTTTTAACAGTGATCACTAAGCTACTTTTAAAGTATTTTCTGCCCTTTTCTACAATCAACATGATGAAGACATAAAGAGAACATTTTTGCAGAAGGTCAATTTCTAACTAATTACTCTGGATAATTCTTAAAAAAAAAAAAAACAATGATCTGTACTAATTTTGTTAGGCTGTACAGCACAACATTTTAAAATTTTAGAAAACAAGGCCTCTAAACTCTTCCAGGAGAAGAAATTGCGGGTGGGGGCAGGGAACAAACCTTCCCAGATGTTAAGTGCCATGTCCAGCGTCTCCAAATGAGGTGACTGCCTCCCTCCCGGCCCACAGTTTCTGAGTCTTTAAAGAGGTAAAATTGGGGGGTGGCACCTGGGGCTCAAGAAGTGGGGCACTGGCCCCATATACCAGAGGTGGTGGGTTCAAACGCAGCCCCAACCAAAAATGCAAAAAAAAGGAGGTAAAATTGAGGATAACCTGTGAATGTATGCCACATCTGTTAACACTGGAAGGACCCTCAAGTTTAGTCCACATGTCAGATCTTTTTTTACAAGGGGAAGATGGGGAAAGAAGAAAGAGAAAAGCTCATTTTGATTTTTTCCAGTGGGAAAATAAGACTGAGGCTTTGAATGACATCTTTATATGAGCTTAAGTTACACTATGATCCCTACGACTTTCTCTATTAATGGGTTTGCTGTTACCCAGCCTTTGATCTATGCTGGATCTCGCTGTTTTTCAGAATAACAAGCCTTCTTGGTTTTATTACAGCCCAGCCTATCCATAATGCATTTAATATTATTTCTCCATCCTCAACCTCTACCCATATTACAGTTTCATAGAGAAGTGACTTTCTGGCTCTAAAAATAAGCCTCCCTACTTAGAGTTACATTTTTAAGATGACAGTAATCCAGTAATCACTTCCAGGAGACCAGATTTGTAGGACAAAATAATGTAATAATTATTATACAATTAGATATGGGGATGATGAGACGGAATGCAAATTTCATCATTCCTGATAGTTCATTTCCAATAAAAGTTGACATAAATTAAAGGTGAGCTTAAAAGGAGACCAATTTGGGTCTTTTATCTCAGAAAAAAAAAAAACCTACCTAAGAACTTCAAATGTTAAGAAATCTTAATACATATTATATCAAAGTTCTTTTCCCCTTCCCATCTCACTTAAAAATAACCCAGACAAATCATTTTCCTGTATTATGAAATATAAAATGACATCAAAGAAGGTAGTCATTTTCCTCTCTCTTTTTAATTCTCCACTTCCACTTCTATTTTATATAGGCTAGTATGCATCCCAAGATGGTTTTCTTTACCTCCTGGAATAAAAAAAGGAAAGAATTTTCCTTATTGTTACACTTGTCCCAGTTTTTTTTTTTTTTTCATTGACAACAGACAGCAGCCCTCTTTGCCTAGAGAAGGTGGGAATGCCAGGTGCCCTCCGAATTCATTCTGTGTCTGTTAAATTGCATCTGCTCACAGTTCGAGCCAGCCAAGGCATCAGACAAGAGATTAAAAGTTTCACTCCAAGAAATCCCTTCCATGTAAATTACTGGAGGGGGGGAGAAAGAGAAAGGGGAGAAGGAAAACTGTCAAAGCATAAAATGTATTTGACTAAACTATAATGCAATGTTTTATGTGATAGTAAAATTATATCCTGGGCTGCTTCCCTAAGGACAGTTCACTTAGAAATAGTGCTGAAAAGTCAGTCAGTAGGAAAAATGTTTCCATCTTCATTCGAAAGATTAGCACCTCGTCCTTTTTTGTTACCAAATTGGAAATAAAACCTTTTTCCTTGGTTTGCATAACGTATGAAGGAGGAGAAAGGTAGTTTTATGTTCTGTATCTGGCTGGTCTCTCCGGGTCTCTGATGTCAAACCAGCTCCCTCCACTGGGCTAAAAATGGTCAAATTCCTTAAGAAGGTAGGTTTTCTATTTGCAAGGTCCCTGATGTGCTCTGACCTGCTTAGTCTCAGAGCTAATAGTGTTTTCAGGCTCTGGTGTTTGGATTTGGGCAACAAAAATTGTATTAACTGTGCAGAGGCAAAAAAAAAATGGATCGTGTGTGGGACACAATGCTTTTTTTAATTTTTTCCACATCTGGGTTGGTTCATGTTACTGATATAAGCATATATAGAAAAACTGGGAAATGGATTTTATAATCAAGACATAAGGACGTTATCAATGAAAAAAATAGAAAAGCAATGCATGGGGAAAAATATGTTGGCTTCAAAACATTTCATTTCTAACTATGTGTGATCATGCCTACTTCACAGATCATCATACAAGCCTAAATAACCCATCATTTTTGGAGGAGCTGCTGATATAAAAAACAACTAATACAGTGTTGGTAACAAAGTAGGTGTTTGGGTTAATTGGCATTCTTTCGGCTGTGAATGGCAGAAACCTAACTGAACTTGATTCTAGTTACTGAAATGTTTCCGGGGGTGACAGATGGATATAGGGGTCCTGATGATGTTTTTCCATCTCTTGACTCTGTTTTTCTCTGTGATGGTTTCAGTCTTAAAAGGGTCTCTTAGTGTGGTGTTAAATTGCTCACGAAAAGCTATTGCCTCACATCCCATGGATTCATCAAACTCCCTTAAATTCCTTTAATTCCAGCACAAGTCTGGAGGCCACTCCCTGATCTGGAGCATCATCGTATGTTACATGTTCACTTGGACCAATCGTCATGACTCTGACTGGTGACCACTGGGAGAACTCGGGGCCAATTATGCTCCCAGAACAATGGAAGAAGGGCGGGAAAGGGAGGAATCCACAAGGGAAAACTCGATTGCTGTCATTGGGAGGAAGAAGATGAATGTTGGACAGAACCCCACTACTCCATGCAACTGGAATTGGGGAGAAAGCTCCAAAAGGGTCAAGAAGCACAACTTAGCAATCAGTAGGAGGAGGACAGGTGAGGTAGAAAGAACAGCAAATCCGAATGCTGCAAGTTAGGAATGCACTGATGCACAAGGTGGGTAAAGCAACTTGACGTGGTTGATTTGGGAAAATAATGATGAATTTGGTTGGTTGACTTTGGGGCAAGAGAGAGAACTAATTAGTGTCAAGACATAAACACAAGGTTGAGGAATTCGAATCTAACACGATTAGCCGTAAGGGGCATCTATGGATTTAGCCAGAAGAGAGAGGCAGAATCGAAAGCTGAAGCTGTTTGTAAGACAAGAGTGTTCAGCAGTGAGGAGGCTCTTGCAGTTAAGTTTATACAGGCAGACAATTGATGAAGGATGGTAGGAGGCCCCATAGCAATGAAGTAGGAGGGTGTGGCAGCCCAGAAATCACAGAGGAGATGCTAGATTTGGTGCGGAGAGACCCACTTTCACGTCACTGCCATTCATTCCTCCCACCTCAGTCTGAACATCTGGACGATGCCTTGGGCACTTTGTACGCTAATGATTCAAGAACACATGAGAGCAGAACTGCAGGATTGTGAAGCTTGAAAATGCCACACCCATCCCCTCTGTCCACCATCATTCTCTTTTCAGGTCTATGGAATTTGCTGGGTATTTAACATTTTACTGTTACCATGTGAGAACATGGTAAGAAAGCAAGAGAAGAAGAGTGCAGCACCTACTCTCCCTTGAGAGACTCATACATTATCACTACAAAATACTATCGAGACTTTTCAATGGCCCTCTCATATTTTTTAAATATGCAGTGGCTCACGCCTGTATGCTAGCACACTGGGACATCAAGGTGAGTGGATTGCTTGAGCTCAGGAGTTCGAGACCAGTCTAAGCAGGAGCGAGACGCCATCTCTAAAACTAGCCAGGCTTTGTGGTGGGGGCCTGTAATCTCAGCTACTTCGAAGAATGACCCAAGAGGATTGCTTGAACCCAAGAGTTTGAGGTTGCTGTAAACTATGACTCCATGACACTCTACTGAGGGCAACAAAGTAAGACTCTGTCTCAAAAAATATAAAAATAAAATCAAGTAAAATTCTTTAGATAGCTGTTTAGCTACAGAAATGTAGTTGGTCTCTATTTGAGTCAAGGTAAAAATAACAAGCTTTCAAAACATTGTGCTAAGATTAATTTCTGTGCTTCCCTTATATTTGAGAACTGTGTTTCCCAAAGATTGTTCTGTGAAATACTACCTCCAAAGAATGTGAATAAATATTTTATGATCATAGAGTTTTGTGGTCAGATGCTAGATTCATTCAAACATAAAAAGTTTCGATTAAACTTTGCAAAACTTTATATTCATTATGAACATCCAAAGGAGAGACAGGCAGCATTTTTTAAATTTCTCTGTCCTGAGAATCCTCGCCTTCCATAGAAGTGCAACTATTGTAACTAGTATTCCACAAAACATGCTTTGGAAAACACACTTCTAGAATATTATCATTCTTATGTATGACAATAAATGTGAAAATTATACAGAATTTGAGAGTTTAGAAATACTATTTTGACCAAGAATCTTTGGGCAAGTAAGACTAAGAAGAAAATCTCATATCAGTATGAGGTCACAATTTTTTTTAACGTTATAATGTAGTGAACCTAAATTTTTTGTCCTTCATGAAATAATTACCAGAAAAGGCATACAAGACCTTCAGTGTTTAAAAGTGGTGACATCTACTTAAGACAGTGGTTCTCAACCTGTGGGTCATGACCCACAAGAACTGTATTAAAGGGCCACAGCATTAGGAAGGTTGAGAACTACTGACTTGATACAAGGCAATCAAACCGTGGTATATATACACCATAGTATTCTATTCAGTCATCAAAAGAAGATGACTTCACATCTTTTGTATTAACCTAGATGGAGATTAAACACATTCTTCTTAGTAAAGTATCACAAGAATGGAGAAAAAGTATCCAATGTACTCGATTCTATTATAAATGTAGCAGATGATCTAATCCATACCCACATAAGACAAAAACTCTGTTCAATTGAAGTTGGGGAGAGAGGAAACGAGGAATGGAGAAGAGGGGAGGAAGCGTTGGTGCACTCCCACATAATGGGTAAAATGGAAGGGTATAATGGCACAGCTCTTGGTTGGGGGACATTACTACAAGAGGGACTCTACCTTACAAATGCAAATATTGTAACCTAGTTGGTTGTACCCTCCTGTTAACCTGAAATTTAAAAAAAAAATGATGCTAGCAAGCTGTCATCTAACACTTAGGAGACATCCTATGTTCCTGTTCACTCAAGAACTGAAGAAGCAGAACCATCTGTATGTCTTCCTTATGGTGGCTATGTCATGACTGCGTTGTTATGTCATAACTGCATTGCTATGTCATGACTGCGTTGTTATGTCACGACTGCATTATGTCATGACTGCATTGCTATGTCATAACTGCATTATGTCATGACTGCGTTGTTATGTCATGACTGTATTGCTATGTCATGACTGCATTGCTATGTCATGACTGCGTTGCTATGTCATGACTGAATTGCTGTGTCATGTTGCTAGCTGCAACCTGGTGTTCATATCTATCTTTCGTTTTTACTAACAGGACCAGAGTCTTTTTAGGCAGACGTTGTAGTCATCCGTAAAAGAAAATCCTTATCTAATCTTTCCTTGAGTTCCCCATGCACGACAATTGTGTCCAATGGGATAAGCAGAGGCTCCTATGATGGCATCCCTTCCAAAGAAAAAAGGAAATCCCATCCTGGCCTACTCCCTTCCTCCTTCCTAGATTGTAGTGATCCTTGAGGTTCTGACTTGGAAATGAAAATATTACTATGAACTGATGATTTTACATGTAAATGTTTGGATACATGTATGAACAACTCATGACCCTATCATGTTAACTAGACACCAGTACACAGGGAAAAAAAGGTTGAGTCTGTGGCTAAAACAAAGAAAATATAAGGTAATATTTTAAGACATTTCAGTGCCAAGAAGTAAGAGAATGTTCAAAAACTGATAAGAAGATGCTAAAAGGACATAAAAACCAGCTTGACAATCAAATCTGGAAAATTTTGAGTATTTCAATGAATACTGGCAAAACAAGATTATAACATATAGAATAAAACTGACCCCTTCTATCTATCTACATTGATACAAATCCATATCATAGTTTATGCATTTTCATGAAGGAGGAAAGGAGGTTTTTATGTGTGTTTTATTTTTATTTGTCTTGTGGAAGAATACTCACTCTAGTAAGAAATGTACAAGTAAGGCTGAGTGTGGCACACACCTATAATCCTAGCACTTGGGAGGTTAAGGAGGGTGGATTGCCTGAGCTCATAGGTTCGAGACCAGCCTGAGCCAGAACAAGACCTCATCTCTAAAATAGCTAGGCATTGTGGCTATCACCTGTATTCCCAACGACTTAGGAAGCTGAGGCAAGAGAATTGCTTGAGCCCAAGAGTTTGAGGATGCTTTGAGCTGTGACACTATGGCTCTCTACCAAGTGTGACAAAGTGAGATTCTGTCTCAAAAAAAAAAAATGTACAAGTAATGAAAGAGTTAGAAATTCATTATTTTGCAACAACAAGAATTGATTCAGACAAAAATCAGCACTGGAGATCAAAGTCTTTGCTGGGGACAGAATATTTATATAATCCAAAGTATCTTCCCACAAATTACTTAGTAGTCATAAATGAATGTGAAATGTATTTTACAAAATACAATTCTAGCAATATTAAAGTTCTGGAATTTATATAAATGTACTATGATTTGTGCAAGGGAAGGTCATCAACTTAGCAGATACAAGTTGATCATGTAATCCATAAGGATCATGATGTCTGCAAATTGCTCCCACATGTTTCAGTAAGAGAGAGCGAGCCTGAGAGAGAGAAAGACGCTTAGCTCCGGAGCCAGAGAGAACAGGGAGGAGGAGGTGTTAGACAGGTAGTTAGAAATCCGACTCTCCTAGGGAAAAAAGGACAAAGCAGGGCCCCCATCCCCTACTTCACTTTAGCCCTGTCCTGGATCACTTACTCCCGTCTGAGGATTTGAGTCATTGATGAGATTACTGATCAATTAATTCTTATTCAACCAATCAGACCATAGCATGCCAACTGCAAAAGAATGTAAAGACTCTCTAGCCCACTGGCCAACCAACATGGCACAAGAGAGTCTTGAAGGTGATCTAGAACAGCCTTATGGCTAATTATCATATTATTAGCTTAAATCAACATGGCAGTCCACACCCCCCACCATGGACTCTCAGAGAGGCTCATGGGAGATCTACATTCACCGTGAGATGAATGTAGCATTGACCTTTTCTACACATAGAATTTATACACAATACTTCTATTCCCATGAGTTTAATTTTTTTAACTTCTCATTACCAAGAATATTGATCCCCATTGTCTGAACTATTCCATAAATATTTTTAAATGATTTCTCTACTTATATTTAAACAAAACTAAATCTCTATATAAAACATGCCAAAAATAAAATACGAAAAATACAAACCCAACTAAACCTTAGAGATTCAAATGCTGATAAAACTTTGGCAAGTTATGTTTAATAGCATAGCAGGAGATAAACTATAACAGATAGGACTACCTTGAGGAATCATGAGTGGTTTAATATTAAAATGAGTGAATTCTATTTTAGATAAATAATACATCAGTAAAAATTATTTTTTTGAAATTATGATTTAATCTAATTTTTTAAAATATATAATCATATGGGCTATATATACATATATACACTTCTATGCTATGTATAGATTACAAGGAAATACAATAAAATATTTTCGGTGATAAATTTATGGGTGACATTGATTTTTCTTTGTGATTTTTAGTTTTCAGATAATCTATGTACACGATAAGACCCCATCACAATGCCATGAAAAAAAATTACATGTACTGATGACAGATTCTCAAAAGCAATTAAATGATTAGATGTGTAAGGTTTAGAAAAGAAAGCCTGCAATTTTTGTTAATTTTGCTTTGAAAGTGGTTCAGTGTCTGGAAATACCTCTTAAGGCCAGATCAGAGCACCTAACAGTAACAGCAAAGCTAAAAAATGAAGTGACAATCTCAAAAGTGTCCCCAGATCTTGATTTACATATTGTTTCTATTTAGTTATATTGGATCACTCCACATTGTCTTGTAATGACAGGTGATTAAAGTTGATTTAAATAGATAATTAACATCAGTGATTTGTTTCCCCCAATTGCTCCTTGATTTTTTTATAATGGCTAAATTAATAACTTATACTATGATATTTCCAATTAAACTTTATGTCTTTTACAAAAATATATTTACCCAAATATAATGATTTGGGTTACATTACTCAGGCCAAAGTAAATACTATAAAATTTAACCGTTCGAATTTTATACTCTTATGTGGTAACACAATGAATATATCCCCTACATTTAAATGTATAGACAAGATGCCAGTATAAGCAGTCTGTTAATAATTAAAATGGAAAAATAATTTTGTCATCTTTAAGATATCTTCATTTAAATATACAGACTTGATATCAGATATCAATTCTGATAATGAATTAACACAGAAAAATGATTTTGTTCTCCTTAAAATAATGTTTTATTGTGTTATTAATATATATCACTGTTGCAATCCCTTTAAAGTACACGTGTATGTTAGCCACCTCCAAGTGTTTTTGCTTTCTTTATGATTAATGGAAAAAGTGATAAAGTTTAATATATTGTGAAATGATTTAAACATATTTCTGGCTTCTGGATATGAAGAACTTGTTTGGACATTTACTGAATTAAAACTCATTAGTATTCTAATTTCATTCCTTATGTGCTACTGCTCTTTTGTTTGAAAATAAATGAAGAGAAGTGAAACTGAGCTTTTAAGACTGAATGATCTATTGACAGTCTAATTAATGTGCTCCACTATTCCATTAGCATTCAGATGCGTTATGCAGATTGACAAAGCTCTTGCGACTGCATAATCTATTGGAGGGTTATAATGTACAGGACAACGGCCCTCCCAAAGAGGCCAGATGAGTGTCTGTAGGTCCCAGGGAATTACAGGTTCCAGGGGCTGAGCTACTCACACCCAAGGGAGATGCCAGTTGCTAGAAAGCCATCATAAGCACAGATCATGGCCTTTTTAGAAAAAAGAACAACCATGGTTGGTGACCTATGGTGAAAAATCAAAAGGGATTCTGGTTAATACCTTCCTGTAAGGATAACCTGGAAAGAAATTATCGTGGCTAAACTCATCCATATTCAGTCAGATATTATCCATAGGAAACACACTCAGGAAAAGCCAGTTGGCAGTCCCCACAAGATGTACCTGCGGTCACCTGCTACTTGAGCTGACCACACCAACTTCTCCCTCTGTACCTTCACCCCCACGTGTGTACAGCAAGTGCACAAAATGTTGAGTCTAGTTTATCTTCTACTTCCTTCTCTCTTCTCTCTTCTTTTCCTCTTCCTTCAATATAATAATATATCAATGTCCAAATAGGTCATCAAATAGGACATCATCTTAGGACTCTAAGTCCAGTCTATTGATTTCCTTCCTGCACTGATATCTCGCCAAGCGTTGCTGCATGCCAAGCACCAGGCTCACAATGGCACGAACCAACAGACCTCTCCCTTTCCATGATCTTCAAAATATTTGGAAAGAAAGTCAACAAATTTGTAAGCAGTACCCAAGAGACAGCAAATTATCTTAGGGCAGAGAGGAGTGTAAGCAGGGCGATTAAATCAGAGGGAAAAAGGTCAAACTTTTATATTGGATCTCCTTCCAAAGGGAATGAAATTTTAACCTAAGACTTAGGATCACAGGAAGCTCACCAAAGATCCAGGGGAGGCTTTCTTTAAGAGGGAATGGCAGGCAAAGAGGCCACGAGACAGCGAAGGGTCTGGTGTACTTGAGGAAGTGGTAGAAAGCACAGGAGAGCCAGCGTGTTTAACAAGCAAAAAGGAGCTGTAGGATGATGAGGCTGCAGAGAGGTCCAGCCGGCTCCGGCAGGGTCTCTCCAGCCACGGGGGCATGTTTGGATCTCCTTGAACTCCCAACTTTAATAGGCAATGGCTCTTCTTTTCAAAGTGGTTTTGCCAGTTAAACTTTGCTCTAACAGTGTCTCAGATTCTCAGTTGCCCACAGCCTCATCACCAACTGGCATTATCCTTCTCTGCAATGTTGACTCTTAGAGTGATTTATTTTTATAAATGGTTATGATGCATGTTGGTGATAGAACAAAGTAAAATACATACATAGGGCAGATTCTGAAGATGCAGCTAACAGGACTTGTTGATAAACTGGATGTAAGGAATGAGGGAGAGGGAAATGCCAGGTAAGAATCCCATATTTCTGGATTTAATAATCAGATGGTAGGGAGGCAGCTTCTGAGATCTAGAAGGTTGGGACTGAAGAGACGTGAAGTTGGGGGAGCGTCAGTTTCTCTGAAGCTTTCAACAGATGCATGTGTTTGCTATTTGGAAAATGGTGTCATTCAGGGAGAAACAAATACACAATAACGAGGGTCTAAGGCTTAGAATTAGAATTTTAATATTTTGGAGATCTTACAGAAAAGAGAAAGAGCTTGGAAGGAAGGGAGTAAACTTGAGGACATACTTTTAAAAACAAACAAAAGGCAACAAAGAAGGGATGTTAAAGAAAAATTGGCAAACTGTATCAAATAGTGCCAATAGGTCAATAAAAGACCACGTCCAGTGATTTCATCCATGTGGAGACTGGTGACAGGGGAAAGTGGTTTCAGCGAGCAGGTGGGAAGACAAGCATAATCTTAATGGCTGAAAAGGGACTTTAGGAAGTAGAGACAGCACGAGTCAGGTTATTTGGGAAGAGAGAAGAGAAATGGGTCAGAGGCTAAAGGAGGGAGAAAGTCAGGTGAGTTTTAATAAAGATGAAAAGTACAAGGATCTAGTAGCAAAAGATAAACCAAAGACGTAGAAGAAAGATGGGAAAATAAAGAAGCAGCATCAGCATGGAGGGAAGACACCGTGCGGGTCCCAGCAGGGAAGGATGACTTGATTATCTAGACAGAGAGTATAAAATTAGCTACTAGAGAGGATATTGAAAATAAAAGTAAAACACATTTGAGAGCTGTGAGCAATTTGCAAAGAAAAGTTTATAGATAATTTTTAGTTCAAGAGGTGCCGGGGCACGTTTTTCCTCGGCCAGGCAGGGATGATTGGTAGTGATACAGAAAGAGGACAGAGATGGCCAAGGGCAGGGGAGAACGCTGCCGAGAGCTTCCATGTTTTGAACAAAGTTTGAGTGATTTTCTTTTTCCAGGACAGAAAAGGCTAAAGAGACCAAACCAAACCAACCCAACCCCCCACTCTTCCTAAGACAGGGTAATGAAACTGAAAGCTGCAATCATGTTTTCTCTAAGTGTGAATCAAAATACAGACCAGTCACAAAGGTTGGTCATCTCCAACAATGTTCAGCTATAAATCTGCTTGGAGGAAAGCGATTGTCTAAGTGACCCTGCCAGAAACGGAAAAGTGGCATGAAGCTGGGGAAACAAATAGAGATTTCTTTTTCTCTCACGTAATAAGAAGTTGAGAGGTTTGTACTTGCAGTATTGATTCAGTTGCTAAGTAACACCATTGGGATGCAGGCTTTTTCTGTCTTATTTTGTTGCCTTCTCCAAATATTGGTTTTCATTCTGATTATATCAGCATTTGCGGCAAGAATAAAAAGGAAGGGGCTTCACTGGCTTTAGTTATTTTCTTTTAGGGAAACAAAAGATTACCAAGAAACATCCACCAGATTCCTAACATCGTAGTTGCTGAGCTTCCGGCTCATACCCAATACTAGCTGCAAGGGAGCCAGGAGGAGTGTGTGTCTGAAATTTTTTGTATAAACAAAACGTATTCCCATTAGTAAAGAATGTAAAAATGAATGTGTTTAAAAAAGAAAGAAAGAAGAAAAATGAATGTGTTTAAACAAATAGCTGTGATGGTCACGCACGAAGATAGGAACATAGTGGATATTTGAGTTCAACTACATGGGGGATTATTAAGTTAATTTAATAGAGGAAAAGAGAAAAGATTAATGATCTCTGCAAGAGAATGATTATCTTGACAGAGAGCATAAAATTGGCTACTAGAGAAGATATTGAAAACAAAAGTAAAACACATGTGAGAGCTGAGAGCAATTTGCAAAGAAAAGTTTATAGATCATTTTTAGTTCATGTTTCTACTTTGAAAATATATCTCACTGGTGTATGTAATCTCTAGTATTTTTCAGTTTTTAAAGAACAAGAAATCCTCCACAACATAACAAAATGAAAATACAATAATGACTAATCTAACCACTTAGAGGCATGCTAAGATGTAAGTTCATTCATTTTGAATGACTAAACTACAGCATATGCCATCATGATTTAATTATTGAAATGAAATACAGTACTTACCTCTTTCCAAATTGTCACCTTTTATTTATTTATTTACTTTTTGGTGGCCCAGACTATTCTCTTTTTGTTATGACTGAGCCTGGAGTTTTCTACACTAAACAACGGAGGCTCTAAACTCCATCTAAACCAGTGGTTCTCAAATGCTGTGACCCTTTAATAAACTTCCCCATGTTGTGGTGACCCCCAACCACAAAATTATTTTTGTTGCTACTTCATAACTGTAATTTTGCTACTGTTATGAATCATAATATAAATATCTGATATGCAGGATGGTCTTAGGCAACCCCTGTGAAAGGGTCATTCAACTCCCAAAGAGGTTGTGACCCACAGGTTGAGAACCGCTGATCTAGTCTAACCTAATAGTGGAAGAGTTTAATTTTAGAAAGAAAAGAAGTTGAGAGACTGTCCCATATCATCTAATTATTCATGGACAGGCACAAACTGTGCTACTCACAGGTCACCATCTAAGCAGGTGCTGAGAGGCTCCCTCATATAAAGTATAAGCTTCTCTTTGACCTTATGTTACGATGACCCTCCCATCAACAATTTGCCACCAAAATAGTCTTTCACAACAGAAACTCACATGAAAATTGTTCTCACTCCTAGTTTGAGTATAGGGAATTGTGAAACTTGCTCAAATACGTACAAATAAGTGATGAAGAAAGTTCATGTTTTAGGTAAATGATGATAATGTGTTGTCTGTGCTATGTACATTCCAAAGAATTGCTTCCACTTCCCTGGAAGGGTAAATCCATCTTGCCACAGTGTGGACATACATAAAGAAAAAGATAAAAATGATAATGATGGAAACTAAGATGCATTAGATGCGTGCCAGGTACTTGGGCCATTGGGCGCTTGTTTCATTCAATAATTACAAGAATGTGCTAGAGTTCATATAAGAGTTATCTTTATTCTACAGAGGAAGGTGAGTTGGGAGAGGTTGAGTAATATTCCTAAAATAAAAAAATAAAATAACATCAAACCAGAAATGATGTCAAGATCAGAACTGAGACAACTATAATTTCAGACTCTGTTATTTTATGTATGTATATATGTATGTTGTTGAGACAGATTCTCACTCTGTTGCCCTGGGCTAGAGTACTGTGGTGTCATAGCTCAAAGCAATCTCAAACTCCTGGGCTTTAGGGATCCTCTTGCCTCAGCCTCCTGAGTACCTTGGACTACAGGCACCCACCGCAATGCCCAACTCATTTTTCTTTTCTTTTCTTTTTTTTTTTAGTAGAGACAGGGTCTTGCTTTTACGCAGGCTGATCTCAAGCAACCTTCCTTTTCCTCCCGGAGTTCGAGTATTATAGGCATGAGCCACCATGCATGGCCAGGCTCTTGGATTTTAATCACAGTTTTGCCCCTGCCTTACGCACCCCTAATAGATGAATAAAAGTCACACTTCCAGATCGTTTTCCTAACTGGCACAAGTTGTCTTCTTCTGCTATAACAGAATACCATGGATGGAGTAATTTATAAGGAACAGATGCTTATTTGGCTCACAGTTCTGGGGGCTGGAAAGTCCAGGCAGACCGAGGGACCGTGTGTGGTGAGAGCATGTTCTTGGCATGTTAGAAGGTGGTGGAAAGCATTGCATGGTAAAGAGACGTGTCAGAGAGCAAGGAAACCAGGCCAGATGCAGCCTTTATACCAGGAACTCATGCTTGGGACAACTAACCCACTTCTTTAATGATGTTAACCTCTGATCCCCATGAACTCGTCACTTATTAAAATCTTGCCTTCTAACATTGTCACGTTGGATCACTACGTTTCAGTAAGAGATTGGAAGGGACATGCAAACTATGGCAATTTATATATCTATATATAAAAACATATATAAGTATAAATATATAAATAAATATGTAAATATATATTTGTAAAATGTATATTAATATGTGAATATATATTTACAAATATATACAAATATATGTACATTTATAAATATATAAATATTATAAAATATATATAAATATAAATATTATAAAATGTTTATAAAATATATAAACATACATATATTTTATAAATATATATAAATATACATATACGTTTAATATACATATATTATACAATATATATTTATAATATATGTATATAATTTATAATATATGTATACAGATAGATATAAATATATGTGTATATGTACACATAAATTATATTCATATATTTATAAATATACATTTTTTATATATATATATAATACATAGTAAAAGGGATTCAGCTCTAAACCCAAACTCACAGTTGGCCAACTACAGGAGGATTACAGAATTCCTGAATTACTCAACTGTCTACCCTGATAGTTAGGGGCTACCAGATTCCTATTTCTCTGAAGTCTTGGAAATAAATTCTCAGAAGAAATATATACAAGGGGAAAAAGGAAAACACAAAAACAAAACCTTGCTGAAACTGAAACCTAGACAGATTTATAAATTTAACATATACAGCATGGTGCTGCAGAACTAATTCGATTCTAAGAGGAAAATGCTAGCATTACAAGCCATTTGCTACTGTGCAATGATCACGTGCCCCTTTTACATTTCCTAACATTCCCTCTCTTTGTGTTTTTGTATTTCTGTGCATCATCTACCTGTAGGGGAAAGGACACAGAAAGTTACATCCTGCAGCTCCCATATATTCACAAAGGGCTGAGTGCCAGTGCTAAACCCCAGCCCCACTTCATGCTACTGCACTTAACGGCCAAATGCAAAGGCATGTATTTCAATAGTTCTTCACTCCTCTAGCCATTTACTCCCAAACTGGAGATGCCATTTACATTTAGACTAGCTGCCCATTTTCATTTTCTTCAAGTACTGTTAACGGAACACCTCATATAATACAGTAATTTTGATTTTTCCTGAGGGTCACTCTTTATCTGTTAAGGAGAAAACTTATCAAAACCTACCACTGCATTTTAAATTATTATCTAAGATATCATAATAAACCTACTCAAGTTGATGGTTTTATTTCCTGTTATTTACCTTAACAATATTGCAATGTAACAGTGGCATGTGACATAGTCAGACAATCCCCATTATAAATGGACAGTTTTAAAGAAAAAAGGTCATCTCCT
Source organism: Arctocebus calabarensis (assembly GCA_963573935.1). Classification (NCBI taxonomy): domain Eukaryota; kingdom Metazoa; phylum Chordata; class Mammalia; order Primates; family Lorisidae; genus Arctocebus; species Arctocebus calabarensis. Next base: position 5,377 of record CAUYON010002299.1, on the reverse strand, counting down.
GACCTAATTTCCCCATTCATATGCAAACTTGAACAGCCAAATCACATCAATAAATATTTCCTAAGCCCAGAAAATATAGGATTTTCCATAATGAAAGCATCCTATCTTTGATGATTGTCAAACGTCATTGAACTTGTCACGTAACATAAGATAATTTAAATTTTGACTTAGATTGTATAAAAACAAGGAAAATATATTTATTCAAAGTGGCTTTTTTTTTTAAAGAGGTTGGATTAGTGCCCTCAATCACACACATAAGGTTAGACAATGAAGATCGTGAACTCATCCCAGACATAGCGCCCCCTACCTCATTGCTGACTATCACTGTGGTGACCAGAGGGCCAGAGGAGCACTTTGAAGGTGACCACAGTGATATTAATCAATCAGGTACGTAGCACTTTTTCTAGGACAAGTTGATGAATATACTTGTCAAACACGACAACAGCAGTGATGACCATTCCAGAGAAAGAATTCCAAAATGGCTTTGCACAGTGGACGAGGCGTTGGCATCAGTGTGGAGTTTCCCAAGGGAAGCTCTTCAAAGGTGACCAAAGTGATATTCACAATGAGGGATGGAGCTCTTTTCTTGGGACAAGTTGATTGTCTGACCTGATATTAAAAAGTACAGCCCCTTCTTCTGTAGCACCTGCCTTTGTGATGAACATAACTTACACGAGGATAATAAGTAAAGGCCTGGTGTCAACCCCTAGCATTTGATGTGACTTGTATTAACACAACTACACAGGTGAGTTGCAGAAAAATACAAGATGCTCACCCCCTCCAAGCTCTTTTCTACACTTGTCTAAACTTAGGGGTCTATCTGGGAAATGATTTGCACTTGGTCCTCTCCAATCTTTATGCTTTTTCTCATCTATTAATTTTGTACCAGAAAATCTTTCTTATGCCTTCTTCTAGTTAGTTCTCTTCATCTTTAATAAAAGATTAAATTCCTAACTTACAGTATGGTTTCTCTATTGAAAAATAACATCTTTATTGGTGTCAGCATTTTTACTAGGATTATCATTATTTCTATGATTCTTCTGATTACATAGCTGCACGTTACGAGTGGTTTACCTGATAGTATTGTCCCCATAAGCACCGTTACTTTTATCACACAATTCTGTGAGGCTTTTCAGAAGCACGTATTGCAATATAGCAAAATATATGAACAATAAGTATTGCACACAGTTCACATGAAGACTCTCATGAGATGTTTGTCTTTTCTTCCATTCAAGAATGCTAATAGCATTCATAAAGAATTAGTTTGTCTTGGGCAGCGTCTGTGGCTAAAGGAGTGGAGTACTGGCCTCATATACTGGAGGTGGCAGGTTCAAACCCAGCCCTAGCTAAAAACTACGAAAAAAAAAAAAAAGAATTAGTTTGTCTTTAACTCCTAAACACTCTAAACTATGGAATTTCCCTCTTTATATTACATGCCTCTAGAGAAATTTGAGGCTCTATCAAGTGTGTGAGATTTGATAACACGTTTTTGTGTTAAACATATTACTGGCTCTCTCTATTTCTTTTATATTGATGATGGTGGATATGGGGATTTATTCTTTCTTTTCCTATTCCTTTTGTAATCTGATGCTTTATATGCAGACTGCTACACTACCACTAATACTGTGTGAAGAAAGGATAGTTTCATACACACATTTATACACATATTTTACATATACACATATCCTTATAAATAGCACATATATGTATATAAGTGTACTTGAATTACATGGTTGTTTAAGTGGAAGTTGAATGTGAATAACAGGAGGAAGGAGCCCAAAATGAGTCTTTTGAAATTGAATAGAAAAAGACCAATTGATTACCTGCCTCTTTATAACTTTTATACCAGTTGTTTTGGAGGTGTGGAAAGAAAGTCTGAATTGTCCCACTATGATACCATTTGTCACTTTGGAATAGAACCAACATTTCCTACAAGGCATTACGGATTCATTAAGAAGTTAGTGAAGTCTCTCCAAGTTCCTAACTCACCCCCAGCGAGCATTAGCAGACTGAGAGACTCTGAGTCAGCAAGTCATAAACTTTGTGTATGCACAAATAAGAGAGAAGAATTGGAGTCACAGAGTGTCCCAGTTGTAAAAAGTTAAGACATATAATAAAAGAACTTAAGGAACTTACATCATCTCAGTTTTACAAAAGCAAAGACTGCCAGGGAGGAAGAGGTTATGTCACTTTGATTAACCTGGGATGAGATTCTAAATTTCATACATTTCATTCGTTCTGGCTGCAAAGTAGGACATCTGAGGCAGTCTGTGCTGGAAAGCTCTCTGTGGCATGGGGATAAGGCCACGTGATCAATAGTTCTGGGTTCCTGGCACTGTTCCAGATTTAGCACTGAACGTTTTGGAAAGCGCTGAAATTGCAGGAAAACTGAGCTAGGTGATTATTCTGGAATTGACCCCACACACTTTTTAATACCTTCTTCCTCTGTGCTGTCCTGATTCTCTCAATTCTCTTCAGAATCTCCCCTCTCCAAAAAGCACTGCCCAAGAAAACTGATCTCTGGCTCTGCCTTTGGAAAACCCAAACTCAAACACCTGATTACTATGTGGCAGGGTCACTTCTACATGCTCCACAAGACAGGCAAGAGGACAGTCACTGGAGAACTTAGATTCTGTTCACGATATTGTTTTAGACAGATTTCCTGTAAAGAAAAATATATAGGCTGATGGGGCAGTGCCTGGGAACAGGTGAACTATGTTTAGGGGTGCTCAGAGGAAGCCCTTCTTGAGAAGCAACAACTGAGTTTTGACTAAAACGTTGAGAAACATCCAACCATATGGTGACAGAAAAGTGTGATTCAGGCAGAGGGAGTAGAAAATACAAGTGTCCTGGGGAGGAATTAGCTCTGTTTGCATTGGTAGGAAATCCTCCTCCATATCTGATGGTCCTTCCTGTGAAATCTGCTCAATGGGTACCAATTCCGGCATCTCTCCATCCGCACGTCTCTTTGCCTCAGAATAGCTGCCACATCTGAGTGGTAAATTTGGCATGAACAAACCATTTGCATCCTTCATCTCAGAAGCAAGCTGCCTGCCCCAAAGGAGCCACCATTTCTCCTACTTCTTCGTAGGCAGCTTGGCCCTACGAGGTGTGAAAAAGCGGGGATGCTTGCCCTACTAGAACATTGCATGTGAAAGGCTTGGTTTGGTCTCCCCAACCTTGGGATTCATAATCAATAAACCTCTTGACTGACAAGGCTCCAGCAGGTCCCCCGATCTAGCCTCTGTAGGATCAAAGCGATGTTTTGACCTTTTATTGTCACTCCATTATTTTATTTTGTTCTCAATGTATTCATAACCTAGGTGGGGTAGGGTATGCCCTTGGGGTCATATTAACTTTTAATTAATTGTATTGCAAATTATTAAAAACAGTCATTGGATAAAAAAATTGCAAACATGGCAATTCTCTCTCTTGAAAATGAAATAAAGTACATATGTTTGAGAATAGTATCAATACATTTGCTTCCATTAAAACAGGATATTAAAATTATAATAAATTCTATTGGTATAAGATATTTAAGACTAAACTAATGCTATGAGTTTTAAAACACCTATTTTTCAATGATTCAATATCTTTCCTGCCACTTTAACATGATGGAAAAAATTGACTATTAAAAATACATAAAAATCTGTAGATTAGTACACATTTTTTCCCTTTTGCCTCAGACACCAATATGGCTTAGCAGGACACAGGTCTTTCTTTGAAATTCTGGCATACTGTTCATCATGAATATTTTTGTCTGAATTTTATACCTTTTTTTCATATCTGTTTTTGAATCCCCTTAAATTTTGTGCCTGAAGTGAACGTCTTATCAGGACACAGAACTTAAAGCAGGAGAACAGAGTGAGGGATAAAAAGTTAAGGCGGTTATTGCCTTGCCCTGATTGGAGGCTCTTGCATTAGTGTGTTCTAGAAGCAGGAAGAAAAAGTGCAAGTTGAATTTGGCCCAGATCAGGGAAAGAGAAAGGAGTCAGAGAGGAGGGCAAAAGTTAGATCATTCTGGGACTTTTAAGCAGAGGGCAGCACAGAGATTTCTTCTTAACTGAGCCTGGGAACCAGCGGCATTTGTCTCTTCCCCCCTACCTGACATAACTTCTGGTCTCAGTAAAGTCCATTAACGATTCACGTCCCAGCTTCCCAATGCTCAATGAAGAAGCTGATGAAAAATTCCCTAATTTATTTCCAACTTAAAACTTTATCGTCAGCCATGAAACCTTCCAGCAATGTCATCTTTACCGGAATGCTCGATTTTTTAAAGGGTTGTCTTATATCTGTATAATTCATATGACTTTGAGCATGTCTAACAGTACAAAAATATAGAAAAAGAGATTAAAAATCAAAAGGAAAAACGTTTAATATTTTAAAATAAATGTGACAAAATGTTAGTGATGTGTGAATCCAGGTAAAGTGTGTATAAGTGATCATCACGCAATTCTTGCAACTTTTCTAGATATATGAAAAATTACTAGCTACATAAGACAAAGTAAAAAAATAATCATGGTGGATACTGATTTGTGGTGCAAAATTTGGAATTTTGATTCCTTTGGGTTTTTTTTCAATATTTATAACTTTCCTACAATAAATATGTGTTATTTAGCTATAAACATAAAGTATAGACTTACAGGTACTAGATTTATAAAGACAAAATTTTCTTTTCAGTAGCTATTAACAATTAAACTTCATAAAAAAAACAAAAAAAAATTAAACTTCATTTTCTCATTAAAAAAATTTTCAAAAGAAAGTACCAAGCACCACGGAAGTTAAATACTGGTGAAAGAAGAAAGAAACAGCAATTCTTGGGTCACTTTCACGAAATAATTTTCTTTCCAAACTACAAAATCAATTACATTTACATGACCTCAAACTTGCCTTACATAATACCGTGTTTTTTGTCCTTATCTTTTTAAAGTATTAAAAACTACCTTTTCATTAGTAATTATCAGGAAATGGAGCTGTAGGTGAATGTTTTACATCATATATGTTACTAAAGAATCAGATACAGAAGTTTAATTCCTAACACATAAGTACTTTTTTTTTTATTGAATCATACCTGCGTACATTAGTTCAACCATGGGGTACAGTGTGGGGGCTTCACATGCAATCTGAGATATTTTTATCAACCTGATTGACATAACATTCATGATATTTTCTCATTTACTATATAAAAACATTTTTGATCCGTATTTAGAAGTTTTCTTCTGACCTTTCGAATATGCACCACACATGTGATCTCACCCTTTGTCCCATCTCCTCCCACCCTCTCCCTCCCCTTCCCTCCCTCTCCCCTTTCCCCTTCTTCCTGTGCAATAAATGGGTTGTAGCCTTCACTTGAACGATAAAGAATTTGTCTCATATT
>CAUYON010002293.1:0-72465 GCA_963573935.1 Arctocebus calabarensis | reverse complement strand
TGAAGATATAGATCAGTGATCCATGCCATGAAGGATATCTGTAACAGTATGATCAAAATATTTCTGAATGTATATGAATCGTGCCCTGTGATTGCACCAATGTACATAATTATGATTCAATAAAATTATTAAAAAAATAAATTAATTAAAAATAAAAAAAAAAAAAGAAAATAAGGCAGGTTAGGGTGGAAAGCAGTGTAACGTTGAGCGCTCAGCGGACAGCTCACCCGTTGTGTTCTTCTGGCCTCACTGAATGCCTGCAGACAGACAGCAAAGAGAAAGCACAGCATAGAACAGGACTTGAGGAGAATCAAAGGAATCTGTCGGGTTGGCTCTCTCGGTCTCCTTTTCCCACTACTCAGAATTCACCCAGAAGTTATTAATTCCCCTGGACTTTTCAGTTGCATTTTTTGGCTTCTTGGTATAGTGTTTTGCCTGAGTCCAGAAACAACTAGGGAGACAGACACAGTGGACAGACACGTGGTTAGCATGCTCACATAGCATGTGCGTGGAGAGGCCTAGCTCTTCTGAACGAGTATGCTTTCAGCCTCAGATGGCCTAACCACGCTGACCTGTGTGCAGGATGGCAGTACCCCAACAGCCTTTGTAAACAGCTGAGGGCCTGAGAAGGACGAAGCCAAGAGAACCTGAGGCTGACCTAAGATGTCTCACCTGTTAACCTCCTGGGCCATTCAGTCCACTCCTACCCTTTTATTTCTGGCTCCCACACTGTAGTATGGGGTTTCTTACCCCAAGTTTTTTGAGAACATAGTGTTCTTATTTTTTCCTAAATAAGGAAGAGCAGGTCTAATCACTGACAGACTCTTCTTCCAGGTGTTTGTTCATTCATGATCTCATGGAAGACTTAAGAGATAAGGTTAGAAAAATAAGTTTTTGCTGGCTGCTTCTGAGGCCATGAATGATATTCATTACCTCCATCCTCTGTTATTGTAGATTGTCCTTACTACGGGCCAGCGTTTCAGCTAGTCCAGCTAGTTGCATGGTGGGGTAACACAAACATTCATTACTGATGGGGTGAGCTCTGACGCACCCCACTCTTCTGAGACAGTTGTTACTGTCATTGCCCATCGTTGATTATTGGTTGGCATGGAAATACTGCCTTAATTCCACATATAGTCTTCCCAGCTTCCCTATCATGGACTGACTTCTTCCTTTGCCTGTGAGCCCACTGGAAGGATGTGTCCGGTCAGCTGCTTCTTGCTCAGTGGAACGGGTGCTGAGTTCCCTGGAGGATATGTTTCCTGTCCCTAACAACAAGGCTAGGGGGACAGGAAGCATTGTCTTAAGTGGGCCCTGAATGTCAGAGCCACCATACCTATTTCTACACTTTGCTACCTGGCCCCATGTGCTCTAGTGGTTTTAGACATCTAATTTTTTGACTTAGTGCATAGCTCATATTTTGGAAGTTGGACACAAGGCAAAGTGATTGCTATATTCTTTCATTGCTTCCCAAACACCACAAATATGGACCCAAGATCTCACAGTGGTTGTGTCCGCTTGGCACCAGGGAGAACATTTAGGCAGACTATGCAAAGATCCCAGACCTCATAGACTCCAAGGGAGGTGAGGAGAGAGATTTTATATGCCTAGCTCCCTACAAGTCCCTTTACCTCATTGCTTAGTGTTTATTTTACTGGGAGTTAGTTAAGGAGAATTTCTAGGTTGTATCATTTAGTCTTTTTGATTGATACCTTATTATTGGCAGGATAATACTATGATCACTATTATTATTATATATTATACTCTTGTAATATATAAGGTGAGGGAGACAGAGGTGCATAGTTTTATATATTTATCTATACATATGTATATATATATAGATATAGATTGAGGTGTGAAAAGTAAGGCAGGGCTTCCCAGTTTAGTAGGGGCAATGTCACATGAGGTCATACACTTCTATTGAGAATCAGCTGTAACACCGGCAACTTGCTCCTTATTATCTCTGTACTTCAAATTCCTCATGCACATAGTGGGAACAGTAACAATACCTATCTCACTTTTATTTTTCTGCAGGGCATGTGGCAAGCATTCAATAAGTGCTATTTACCAGTAGGCAGGGGGAAATCTTGAAGTATTCTCAGTGGTAAGAGTGACATGGTCAGATTTATGACATTGGACTGGAGAATGGAGAGGAGTGGGGGGACACAGCCACATCCTCGCAGTGTCCTCACATGGCAGAAGGGCTGGGGGGAGTTTCTAGGCTCCCTTCTATAAGAATATTGATCCTATTCATCAGGGAAGAGCCCTCCCAAAATCCTCATTTCTACTACCATCACACTGAAGATTAAATTTTAATGTACTAGTTAAAACATTAGTCCATAGCATAGGACAAAGTCAAAGATGGCTTCACATTACTGATTAGTGATGCATCCAGTTATACAAGATAATTCCTACTTCCCCTACACTTCTTTGGGTTCTTGTAAAACTCTGGAATAATTATACTTGGAAGAGCAGACAGAAGACTGTATTCAGGGCTTCCTTATATGGTTGTATCCTGATCAACTATAGCGGGAGTGTCCGTGTGGTATGCAATGTGAATCTTGCTCTCTACAGTTGAGCATTGCATCGCCCATGTGTGTCTACATAGATGTCCTGCATAGATCTCCCAGCCAAGTCTACCCAGCCTCATTTCTGACTCTCCATTCTGATAAGACATCACTCCATCAGATAAGTTGCAACCCAAGACTTGACTAGGAAAATAGAGAAGAGATGAATTTAAAATACATTTTGAGATTAAAGTTTTAAACTGTACATGTAGTAATGAAAATGACTAGAAATGATAAAATCTGCCCAAAACATTTCAAAAAAATTGGAAAGGGTGATTTTTTTTTTTCAGAATGTAGTTGAAGGTATCAATGATGGAAAGGGTAAGGTAAATTTATATTCTTACCACACTTAATTTGAATCCTCAAAAATATGGTTATATAAAATTGAAAAGAAGATTTGTCTTCTGACTTAGAAAAGTCAGCATGCCTGAAAGAGACAGACAAGTAACAAGTAGCTTAGTGTGCTATTGGAGAAGAAGTTTCCAGCAGGTGCAAGAAAAGGAGGAGAATAGTCCTGATGGGGCAGTAGAGGAGACTTCTTTGAAAAGATGACATTTTAAACCAGCCACATGATAACTGGAACCCAGGGTCATGCCTGATTTCTGTTAATGGTCAAGAAGATACATATGAAGAGCAGTGCTTTAACTCGTGTGTTATGAACTAGAATTTGTATTCACCTTTCCCCCAATGTGACTGTGTTTAGAGACAGGTGAGCAGGTGATAGAACTTAAATTAGCTCCTGAAGGCAGGGCCATAATCCATGTAGGATGAAGCTGGTAAACTTACAGGAGGAGGAAGAGACACTGGAGCCCTTCTCTGTGTCTACTCAGAAGACAGAGGCTACCTGCAAGCCAGGAAGAGAGCCCTTACCAAATGTGAAGCTTGCTGTATTTTGATCTAGGATTTCTAGCTTCCAGAATGGTAAAAAAAATAAATTTTGGTTAATTAATCCACTCAGTCTGTGGATGTTCTGTTATGGAAGCCCTAGTAGACCAATATACCTTGTCTGCTCTGTTTTCTGGCTGTATTCTACTAATGCTAGCCCATGATGGTAATTCTAACCCATGATTTCCCAACAATATGGAAGAGCTTGGCTTTTGCCTTGCTTTTTATTCATTCATTAAATTTCATTAGATTCCTTAGATTCTCACAACAGTTCAATGAAAAATAAGTTATTTTCTATTTATAAATAAAAAATATTGAGGCTGAAAGAGTTTCAGCCAGAGGTTCAGAGAGGTCATTGCTATTTCTACTCAAATCCAAACACTGTTTTAAAGCCAGAGCAAGGGTCAGGAGCTCAGCACCCCTAAATCACAGTAGCTCCTTCTCCTCTCTCCAGCTATATGTTGTAGTGATTTTACATGAAAAAAACATGAAATAATTTATTTTTATTTTTGAGAAGATCAATCTTCCAGAGTGGTAGTAAGTCATTGAAGCCTTAATAACATCAAATTGTTGAGTTTTTTTTTTTTTGGAAGGGGAAGAGTAGAAAGAAACACTTACCATAGTGACCATAAGGAATAATCCCAGAATGTATTTGGTCTGTCTTCTATTCAATTTATTCTTTCTAAGAATGTGTTTTCTAAGTAATTATACTAAAACACCAATTACGAGTCTTTTCAGTTATGGCAATGCCTCAGGGGCTTTTTGGAAAGTTCAGTCATTAAAGTGCAATCACATTCAGTTGTGTTGAAGTGAAAAAAGCAGTGACCAGCATTTGGAACAATTACCTGGAGACTCTTGTTCAGGTGATGAAGGGGTCTAATTTTTACAGCAGAAATGAGAACTCTGTTTTTGGAGGGTCCTCCCACCCTCCAGATCACTGATTGTCTGAACCAACCCACAGTCCATCTTCTTCATCTTCACATCTGTCACTCAGCTGCTGAATCCCAGAAGTGTCTTTGAACTTTCCATAAGACCACAGTTCTGGGAAGGGTCTGCGAATTCTCTCCTCCTATGGTTCTTTCAACTGTATTAAACATTAATTTGTCATTGGGATTGGTTATTGATCGCACAGGCAGGAGCTGGCTAAGAGGCTCTACTCTTTTAAAAGGTCACTTGCTTGAATTTACAGAGGATATTGATGGGGCTGGACTGCTAGAGTAGAAAGATTTGTGGAATAACAAGCTTGATGTGAAAGTAGGAAGATGTGCATGTTAGTTACGTACTCCAGGAAAAAGGGATCAGAGATATTGACAGTAATGGGGCCATGTGCAATTCACCAAGCACCTTCTCAGACACAGTATTGGGTTTTTCCCTTCCATCCTTCTCTTCTTCTCTTTCCTTTCTTTATCTCACTCTCTCTGTACTTCCTTTCTATCCTTCCTTTCTTTTCTTTCCTTTTCCCTTCCCATTTCTTTCTTTTGCAAGTATTTACTGACTTCTGGAACTGTACCAAGAACAATGTGGATTCAGAGTCAAAGTATTGTTAGTTTCAAAGAGCTCAACATCTGTGGGATCAATGAGTAAATAGGTGATTCTAACAGAGGTTGAGAAAGGCTATGATGGGAGGACAGAATATTTCCTAAATAAAAAGCCCCTGACCCCAAGTGACCTGGGTGACAGGATAAGGGTAGAGTTAAGAAAGGTTTTCAATAAAAAGGAGACCCTAAATTATTTCTGAAGAGGAATTCAATTTAGATTAGTGACAAAGGGTGGGCAGCTTTCTAGGAAAAGGGACCAACAAGGACCTCAGATAATGACCATGGATGATGGCAAACATACATGCTTTCTTTTAAGGAAGTACAAATGGTTTGGGTTGAGGGTGAAGGAGGTAGCCATAGGGGTCAAGTTGAAGGGGCAGGGAACACAGAGGTAAAGTACTGGTCAGATATGAAGCAATGGTCAGATCATGACGGCCGCTATATGCCATAAAGGAGTCTGTATTTAATCCTGCAGATAATGGAGTGTTCTAGGAGACTGGTTACACCCCAATTAGATTTTTAAGTTCCTTATCTGCCTTCAGGATTCAACCAAATGTTCAGAGTGTTGTTGCTTTCTTAGATTTTGTATGACCTATATGCTGCTGTTACTTTGCAGAAAGTGGGAGAGCAGTTGCTGAGTCAGCACTGGAGGGAGGCCAGCATGTAAGAACATGGATTATTCATGGGGCTGTGCACTGTCCCAGGTGCAGCGTGATTGCTGCAGACTGGCCCATTTGTAATGCAGAGGCATGGCAAGGAAATCCATTTTCTCATTTTCAGAGCCGATTTTATCTCCACACTCTTGCCCATGTTACAAATTTAGGCTGATAAAGTGAGCAGGAGAGCAAAGTGGAATTTCTGATGATTGCTTGCAAAAGGAATTTTGAGATGCCGATTTGTGAACTCCTTTATTTGGAAGGAAATGGATCAGAGAGGATATATCTTGAGACCTTTTGTTATGAAACAATGAAGCATGAATTTTGAAGTTGGTTGAATCTGAATGTTACCTCTGTGACCTTGAGGAAGTCAGCTAGTTTCTCTGTATCGCAGTTTTTTCCCGTAAAGTGTGAGTAATAACAGTGTGGGACATGGGATTATTGGCCCAAATTCTTCATCTTGCCCCATATCCTTGTGATTTTGCAGTTGCTTCAACCAGAGACAAAATATGCCTTCTTGTCCTTTTACTTTGGCTTCAGGCCTGTGACTTGCTTTTGCCAAAGGGATATCCTAGGAAGTAAGAAGTAACAGTGCAACAGGCTTAGCCCTACTTTTGCAGGTTTTCACATGGGTCTCTTTCCCTCTTACACTTCTACTATTCCATTAGAGTCACTTCCCTAGGACTTTGCAGTGACCTCAGCGTGAACCCCAATGAGGCCAACTTGCACCCACTCCATAGCGAGGAGCCAAGCACAGGGGTGCCTGGAGCTTGAATCAAAGGTGTTCACGATGCCCCACTTGACCCACTGATGTGTGAACAAGAACGGATACCTTTCATCTGAAGTCACTCAGGTTGTGGTGACTTGCAATGCAGTAGTGACATGAAGTGACAGAGGCTGTGGTGGGCTGCATCTAGCATGGCTCCCAGTGATCTTCGCCTCATGATGGTCACGTCCTTGGTTATTTTCCCCTCTTGGTATGTTGGCTGGCCCTGCTGATCTAGTGACTTGATTCTAACTGACAGATTGGCAACAATGATGAGATGGCACTTTGAGATTAGATTACAAAAGACCATGATGCCCATCTTGCCCACTCTTTCTTGCTGTCTCTGCTTGTCTGAAAAAGCAAGTCACCGTATGGAGAGACCTCCATGGAAAGGACCTGCGGGTGTCCTCCAGCTCACAGTTAGAAGGAGCTGGGGCCCTCAGTAAATAGCCTCCAAGACACGGAATCGTGCTGAGAACAACGTGGTGAACTTGAAAGCAGATATAGCCTCAGCTGAACCCTCAGATAAAACTGCAGCCAAGCAGACAACTTGATCATAGCCATGTGGGATGCCCTGAGACAGGGATCAGCAACGCATCAGCCACATTCATGTCAATGTAAGCTATTTCATTTGGGGGGTAGTTTTCTTCTTTTTTTTTTTAATGCAACCATACATGACTAATACACCTACCTTGGGGATTTCCTGGGAAGAACAAATGGATAGCATATTCTGTCATATGCAGAATACTGGCACCCCAAAGATATCCTCTTTTTAGAAACCTGTGAATATGTTACCTTGTATGGCAAGAGGGACATAGTGATGTGAATGGGAAGGTTTTCTTAGGTTATCCAGAGAATCTAATCTAAATATACAACTCCTTAAAGATGGAGAATAATTTTTGCCTTAATCAGGCAGAGAGATGGGGCAATGGAAGAAGTTTCAGTGAGATGCAGGGTGAGGGGACTAAATCTGCTGACTTTGAACATGCAGAAAGGGGACCCTAAGCCAAGGAATGTAGATGGCCTCTAGAAGCTGGAGAAGGCAACGAAACAGACCTCTCCTTGAGCCTCAAAGTGGAATGCAGCCATGCTGACCCCTTGGTTTTAGTCCAGTGAGACCTCCTATTAGAGTCTGACCTTCAGAACTATAAGATAACTTTGTGTTATTTTAAGCACTAAATTCATGGTAATTTGTTATGGCAGTAATAGAAAATTAATACATAGAGTAACCTATCAAGGCTTAGTGAATACTTTTTTTTTTTCTTTTTTACTTTAGTCTTTACTTTTATTTTAAGCAGTAATTTGCATTTTCTTCTGTGATGAACTGAAAGTATATCTACCCATTTGGTCAGACTTATTTATTCTTTAGCAATCGAAGCATTAAATGACGACAATTTTTACTCCCACTCCTGATAATATTACATTCCTGCATTTCAGATGGTTAGCTTTCTCACAGAGAAAAAGAAACCTAGGCATAAACCTTTAAACTACCCACCTGCTAGTTCTGCAACACAATTTTAATAGCAATAGCAATACTGATATGTGGGCAATATTCTATGATGTTGCAAAGAGATAGCAGCAAGAGTGATTCCCAAGTGGCTACTCTTATAAGTCAAAAACTATGAACTTTGACCCACTGTTCAATCCATTTCAAGAGATGATCTATGTTACTGTCTTGTTCTTCTGTATCATTGCTGCGCAGCTGATGTATGATTTCTTCCTTGTAGGATGCTGGAGCTTCTTCATAAAGAACTTGAAAAATTTCACTGCTCACTATTGTCTTTTAATTTCTTCTCATTAGAACTCTTGTTTCAACTCTTGTGTACAATTCACCAGTATTTGTTCACAGCACAAAACTACCTGAAACCAGCATTTGGGGAAGAAATTGGAACCAATAGTAACTCCACCTTTTGACATTTGGTTATCTAACTGCTATATTCTCATCTCACATGGGACCATCACATCTTCATCACAGCCATCATACCACTTTCCTTCTTCAGCTAAATCACCCCTGTTAAAGTACTTGAGTTCTGATCTTGATGCAAGTTATTTGCCTGATGTGGTTTTTCCAACTCCAGGTGTACCCATGAGTAGGATGGTTGGAAGCAACTGTAAATACAGGTTCTCCCTTCCCTTCCCTTCCCTTCCGTTCCCTTCCCTTCCCTTCCCTTTCCCTTCCTTCCTTCTTCCTTCCTTTCTTCATTTTTGGAACAAGTGGATTTAACTTTGTATCAGCACAGTTTATGCACACACTTCATGGCATTATTTGAGGATTACTGAGAGAAAACCTAGAAGTCAAGGAGCACCTATGACTCAGTGAGTAGGGCGCTGGCCCCATATACCAAGGGTGGCAGGTTCGAACCTGACCCCCGGCCAAATTGCAACAAAATATAGCCAGGCATTGTGGTGGGTGCCTGTAGTCCCAGCTACTTGGGAGGCTGAGGCAAGGGAATTGGCTAAGCCCAAGAGCTGGAGGTTGCTGTGAGCTGTGATGCCATTGCACTCTACTGAGGGCAACAAAGTGAGACTCTGTCTCTTAAAAAAAAGAAAGAAAGAAAGAAAGAAAAATAAAACCTAGAAGTCCTCAGGAAAATGCCTGGCACAAATGAGCAGTTGTATGGTAGCTTACACCATGTTTATAGTTGTTCTTGTTAGTGTTGTTATTGTCTAAAGACTCTGGTTTCACTTCTCTAGCCCAGGAAACAGAGTGTTCTTTATTCCACTGAGGAATTATGATGGAGCCAGCAGTGAAAAGTACTGAACAGAAGACTTTTTTTTCCCCTTAGAATCTTAATGCTCAAATTTAACACTTTACTAGGCTAGGGCCACTTGTTATAAACTGGGATGTTCCTAAAAAATAGCCCTAATTTGAGGCATTTCCTCTTTTGGCTAAAAGAAGTCTGAGGACATAAGAATTCCCCTCAGATTTATCACGGGTTTCCAAAAACTGAGCAGGGTCCCAACCTCTTTTCTTCTTGAGTGGTCTCATTGGTCAGAAGTTTAGGAAGCTGAAGATGACCCACCGAAGCAGCATAGAGCTCCAGGTATCCCCGGCGGAGACATAATGCATAAAATTCAAAATCAGCAAAGACACAATTAGAGTGTGCAATTCTATCGGAGGTGTGGTGGAACACACCCCCTCGATTCCCAAGGAGATACCTTTATTGTACAACCTAGCAGCCTAATTGAATAATCATAGAATAGGTAAAGATATATGCAATGATTTTTGTATATTAAGTTTTGAAAATGACAAATAAAACCTGTACATGGCAGTAGACTTCCCTTGCGGGGTAGAGGTCTTGTCTTCCAGGTTCAGCATCGTAGATGGAGCTTACCCCAGAGATTTGGCTCCAATCATAGTTCTTATGCTTCCCTTACAAGAGTGGCTCACCAAGTCAGATAGGTACATAGCAGTTCTCCGATTTGGGGCACCCATTGTTGGGTGCTTCTACTTACCCTCCTCTGAATCATTGACCTGAGACAACATTTCTTATGAATATCTCTATCTTCTTGCCTTAGTCTGTGCTATTATCTTAGCTTTTCGTGATATCTCACTGTTTAAAGAATAAAGCCTTAAACACTTAGCAGGTCTTATCTTACCAGGTATTCCAAACTCCATGTGATTAATCATTCATTCATCCTTTTTATGCCCTTTAACAAAAGTGGAGATGACAATGGGGTCATGATAGTGACATTCATGGTATTACAATTTAGTAGTAGAAAAAGACATTTAATAAACAATATAAAATGAACATAGAGGTATAATTATGATGAATACCCCGAAGTCAAATTATAACAAAGGACTATGAACAACAGAACACTGTATGATGGAGAGGGGAACTAGGTCATAAAAGTTAAGGGACTTTCAAGAAGTCCTGCAGAATTTTGTTGAATTTAGGCATCACTCTGTGCTATTTCTGTACCAAAAAGGTCCACTACCAGACCCAGGACAGAGCAGACATGCAATGAATATGAATCAAATAAATGAATGAATGAAAAAATTGAGATTGAAAAAGGATAAATTAATCTGCACACTGACCCATAACCAACTTCCATTTCCCATTCTTAGGTGGCAGTTCACAAAAGCTCATGCACACACAAGCACACGTGTATAGCAGCACAGGTTAATGTGATTCTGTACTGCACTTTATAACTTACAATGCTTCCCTGTGCAGCACCCCAGTGAATTGTGTATAAACCAATGAGCTGAGGGAGATACAATTCTTGTTTTTATTCTTTAGGAAACTGAGACCATGAGAGAGTTGCCTAAAGTAATATACCTAACAAGTGATAAAAGTAGATAATAATTTGGTCTTCTGTTCTCAAGTCTGGGACCATGTCCTTTATTTACCAATTAATAGGGTAGGATTTCAATAATACAAGAATAAGTGATGAACATCAGCACTCTACTAAATAAAACTTTTTTTTTTTTGATGAAAGGTCTTTATTGGTGGGGGATGCTGCAGAGCAGCATTAAGGAAGAGGGGAGAGAGAGAGAGAAACGGGGGATGAGAGGAGAAGAGAGAAGGTCGAGAGGAAGAGGGGGGAGAGAGAGAGACAGAGACACAAGTCACACGGGGAAAGAGAGAGAAAAGAACTACTAAATAAAATGTTAACCAATGATATCTGCTTGAAGAAACAGGAAAGCTCAAAGAGCCATGAAGAATCACAGTGTTCTATCTGGGAGATGGAAATCCAGAGAGGTGAGCCTGCAAGGTAGAGCAGCGAGTCACTCAGAAACATCTGCCCAAGAGGCTGAGATGTGAGTCCAAGGCCCATTGCAAATTGGGAGCTCCAGTAGATCACTCATCTACCCACAATAAAGATGAGACAGTGAACAGAAATAGTCTGGTTTTCCTAGGGACTCAATTGGTATAATTGGCTTAACATGATGTTCTACTACCAGTGACCCTAAGCCATTGCCAGGGGCAAATCTGAATTCTTCTTGGGGCAGGAGACATCAACCTAGGCTTCAATTATTTCTGTAATTAATTTTTTTCCTATAAAATATTCAGAACTCAATCAAAAATTATCTGAAGGGAAGTGTTCCTGGGCAAGTTTACTTTCATCTCTCAAATATCATTCTGTCCATGGAGCTTAGCTTTTATCTTGGGGCCAATAAAAGACTTTAATGAGGGGCGTGGGGTGTAGGAGGGAACTTTTCTAGAGAGAAACCTCTGGGAGCTATATGAAGGTTGGGTTAGTACTCAGAATTATTTTAATCCACTTCCACTTAACCAATTGGCTGGATTAATCAACTTGCAAGATTAAATGCTGCTCTTCATTTTTTCTATAAAACCTTCTGATTGAGTCGACAGCTGGCACCTTTAAGTACCTGTGTGGTAGTCAGAGGGTTACACGTTTGGGTGACTTGAGTCATTTATCAAATCATTCCTGCCAGTTCTACAGCTCTTACTATAGTGGTACAGTTTGGGTAAATATTATGTAAGCTAATAAAATATTACTAGGAAAGGGCAATTTTTGTTCCAATGAAAGTAGACTGAATACTTTGGAACAACTCAAAGTGGTGCATATGAAAGTACAGCCATCAAATAAGGTGTAAGCAAGAGAATTACTTAGGAAAACTGCAAAATTTTTAGAAGGATTCTGTTTTTAGACTATGTCTCAAATACTTTAGAGGTTTATTTAACTAGAAATCGTAATCAATGGAGGTCATGGATCCCTATTGTCATTGAAATTCTGATATGTGAAAAATGGTCACATAAAAACATACATATAACATTACTACTATTAATTAATAGTGCAAAAAAATGAATACTATTATATGACTATGGCATTTAATAATATTATATTATTAAATAATAAATGATGATTATATTATATAATATAATTATATTATATTACTGTGAACAAATAATGGCAGAACATGTTATAATAGTTAAAACAATAATAATATTATGTTATTAAATAATAAATGATTATTATTATTATATTATATTATTATATCATATTAATGTTAACAAATAATGGCAGAACATGCTATCATAATATTAGTTAATAACAACAATATAAAAACCAATATAGTTGGTTTTTACCACCTATTCCATATATGAACATCCTATACCCTTAATGACTAGTTTAAGACTTGTCACAGAGTAGGCACTCAAGATTACATAATTAATGAATAAATCAATATGCAATCTTTCAGTATTGCAATCATTCTTCTCAGGTATCACTCAAATTTGTCAATATCAGCTGAAAAATGTGAGACTAACAAATGGACACATGAGTTGTGGGTGTTCTCTCAACAGCAATGGTCCCATTTTCTCACAGACCTGATTCATAAGGCACTTGGCATTCAATAAACCTATAAATCTGGTTTCACACAAACTGCTCTTATTCTAGGTTATCACTCATCCTGGACATGTGTAATTGACTTTTAGAACCTTGGTATAAGAGCCTGCATTAATTAACTTATTCATTTAAGAATTCCGCAAACTTTTATAGAGTGCCTACTATGTATCAGACACTGGCTTTATTATCCATAAAACAGCCACTTTATTCATTTTGACCTATTCATCAAATTGCTTGAGTTATTTTGGACTCTTGAATTTATCATATAAAATGCTAGTTATTTCTGCCAAATGTTTGGCAATTGAAAATTTGATAAACATGTTATCTATGTAATTATTGAAGTCATTGAGTGAAGATAAAAAGAGCAGAAACCACTGGAATAATCCCTCTAGGTTGTCAGATTCCTGTTCTCATCTAGCTGATGCTGGATGTGGAACAATTATAACAAGGCTGAATTTCAGGTATCTGATATAACTTAGGGATATCTTGGTACCTCTGGGTAACTTGAAAGAGGCTATGTAGGAAAATAGATGAGGAAGTTCTGTCCCAAAGGGGGCAAGACCAATGCCCCAGAGAAGCAGTAAGGAACATTAGTAATGAAGTGATGTCATCGTACTACTGAGAAGAAGAAAAAAAAAAAAAAAAGGAACAGTAGTAATGTGTGAAGGAAAAACCAGGGAAAGTGATGCATTATACTTCTAGAGATGGAAGGCTCACCTTTGGAAGCTTCCTAGGGAAACCGCAGGTGGCCATGACAGATTTCTTAGACCATTCTAAGTTTATCTTGCCTAAATGTGCCAAGTACTTTTCATAGGAGTAAAGCTAAATGGAAATGGTTTGACATCAATCTACAAATCAACCATTTTTTTTTTTTACTGTCAAATCTGGTTGCGTCCTTCACTTTAATTATTGAGGAAAAGTATTAATTAATTGTAAGAGTAGGCTTCCTTGACCTCCAAACTAAGGAATAGCCAATCAGGCATTGTATTAATACCCTTCCAGCCATAGCTCAGAAATGTATGTATAAAGGGAATTTGCTCTTTCAGGACAAAGGGCTCAAGGGCTTTTCTGATGTCTCAGTGGGAAACTGGTCCAGAATTCCCTTTTCTTAGGTCCTGGTCTCCTTTGTTTGGATCTCTTCAAAATCAGTAGTTTCTCTGTTCTACTGGGCAGAAACCTCATGGCCTTAACCCTAAGATACTGGGACAAGGTGAAAGTGAAAAGGTTCTAAAATGCATTGATTCAACATTTATTGACCATTGAGTGTATGCCAGGTATTCTTCTAGATGTTTGTAGCACATCAACAGGAAAACAGAAAAAGAACTCTGCCTTCATGGAACTATTGTTCTAGTAGAGAAAGATAGATAATAAACACTACAAATAACCAAAAAGTAAAAAAAACAAATTGTAGTTTCTTAGAAGGCATAAAAAGTATGGAAAAGGCAAAGTAGATATGCAAGAGAGATGAGATGGTCATGGGATATGGGGGAAGAAGGCTTCAGTGAGAAAGTGAGATTTGAAAAGTCTTGAAGGAGGTGAAGGAGTGAATCATGGGAAAAGCATTCAGTAGAATTCCAGGCAGACAGACAGCAGGGAAGTTTCTCAGGTGGGAGTGAGACCAGCACCTCTGAGGGACAGCAATGGACAGAGTCCATGATGGAGGCTAGACAGTTAATTAGGGACTAGATTACGTGGGCTTATGTGCTTTGCAGGGTTTTGAATTTTCCTCTGAGTGAAATGTTTAGGTGTTAGAGGGTTTTGAACAGAGAATTAAATGATCTTACTGGAATGTTAAAAGGATCACTTGGGCACTTGTACTGCAAACACATTGTAGGCAAATAAGACTGGATGCAGGAAGACCTATTAAGAAGCTGTTGTGAAGAAGATCCCAGAGGCAATCGCAGGAGTAGCAAAAAGAAATATATGGAACGTGACCAAGTTCAAAGGTTTTGCTTAGCTAAGGACATGGTCAACAAATCAAAGAAATGGCCTTCAGAGTGTAAGAAGATATTTGCATGCTACAAATCCAACGAAGGGCTGATGAGCAGAATCTACAAAGAACTCAAGCAAGGGTGGCAGCTGTGGCTCACTGAGTAGGGCACCGGCCCCATATACTGAAGGTGGCAGGTTCAAACCTGGCCTCGGCCAAATTGCAAAACAGAAAAAAAAGCTGGGCATGGTGGCATGCACCTGTAGTCCCAGTTACTCTGGAGGCTGAGTCAAGAGAATCACCTAAGCCCAGGAGTTAAGGTTGTTGTCTGCTGTGTGATGGCACAGCACCCTACCCAGGGCGATAAAGTGAGACTCTACAAAAAAAAATTAAAAAAAAAAAAAGAACTCAAACAAATCAACAAAAAAAGAGCAAATAATCCCATTGGATACTGGACAAGAGACATGAATAGTCTTCTCATGAGGATGATTAACAAACACATGAAAATATGCTCATCACCTGTAATTATCAGAGAAATGCAAATAAAAACCCTACTTTGAGATAGCCCCTGACCCCAGTAAGAATGGCCCACACCCCAGGGTCCCAAAGCAACAGATGCTGGCATGGATGCAGACAGAGGGAACACCCTCTCACTATTGGTGGGACTGCAAACTAGTACAGCCTTTGTGGAAAGAAGCATGGAAGAGTCCTCAAAGAACGAAAAGTAGAACTTCCATTTGATCCTGCAATCCCATTGGAATTATCTACCCCAAAGAAAGAAAGTCATTCTACCATAAGGACATTTGCATTTGAATGTTTATTTGCATAAACAGCAGCCCAATTCACATTTGGAAAGGTGTGGAATCAACCCAAATGCCTTTCAACACACAAATGGATTAATAGATTGTGGTATATGGATACCATGGAATACTATTTGGTCATAAAAAGACGGAGATTATCTGTCATTTGTAACAACCTGGATGGATTTAGAGAAATGCTGCTAAGTAAAGTATTACAGGAATGAAAAAACAGGCACCACATGTGCTATACACTAAGTTGAAACCAGTAGATTAAAAACTACATGCTCGCTTGAAAGAAAAACTCTTGTTAAATCAAAGAAGTGGGGAGGCAACAAGAGGGTTCGGCAAGTTCCCACCCAAATGGAACCATGCACGGGAACACCTACAAACTGGACTTCACCTTACAAAGGCAAACAATGTAACCTAATTATGTGTACCCTCATATTATTCTGAAATTTAAAAAAAAAAAAAAGTCCAGGGAAATTTGTTAGGTGCTCTGGCTGGGAATGAGGGACCAGGCAGCAATAAAGAGAACTGGCCAGATTCTAAATGTATTTTGGATGTAGATAGACAGGATTTCCTGGCAGATTGGTTGTGGCGTAAAAGAAAGGGGGGTGCCAGGTTTCTGGGCTCAGCAACTGAAAGCATTGAGGTTCTAGAATTTGAGATGAGAAGGACTGTGGGTGGAGAGGTCTCAGGG
Source organism: Arctocebus calabarensis (assembly GCA_963573935.1). Taxonomy (NCBI): domain Eukaryota; kingdom Metazoa; phylum Chordata; class Mammalia; order Primates; family Lorisidae; genus Arctocebus; species Arctocebus calabarensis. The sequence goes on along the minus strand of CAUYON010002293.1, from coordinate 56,308 downwards.
GCAAACAAAGAGTTAAGTTGGACATAGGAATTTTGAGATGTGATGTGTGAGCAAGAAGTTGGATATGTGAGTCCAAAGTTCAGGAGAGAGGTCTGGGCTACTGATACTAATTTGAGATGGCAAACTATAAATGGAATTTAAAACCACCAGCCTGGGTGAGTTCCCCAAGGCAGTCACTGCAGATAGACTTCAACTAGGGACAGGTTCTGGGGCACTCCAATACTAAGACAAAGAAAAATAAACTAAGGAGACTGACAAAGAGTGAGCAGAGAGAGATCTGTCCTGGATGCCAACAAGAACTGGTGGTCCTTATGAAGGTCTATTCACAGGCCCAGAAAGGTGAGGACAGAGAGGATCTTTAGCAATGCGGAGGCCATTGGCAGCCTTGTTGAAGCAGTGTTTTCTTTACTGTGGAGAACCAACTTTACTGGTTAATTCTGCAGCAATTTTTCCAGGTGGCAAGTGAGGGGAAAGGAAGAGGAGGTAACACGCCTTTTCTCTATAGTGCTTTGCGTCTGGATGGAACTTGCAGAGACTCTGTCTGTACTGAAGTGATGATTTTCCACTCTGTACTGAAGGGGCAGCCTTGCCAGTCCTCAAAGATAACTCCTCTGCTGCTTCTTGACATTTGGTCTAGAATCACACTGGATGGATGTGGTCCCTGATGTAGCTAGTCTTACTAGACATTTTTGCCATTTTCTTGAAAACTTCTCCCGTTCTCCGTGTTTCCTATTATTCCCAGATAAACCAGGTGCACTGACCTAGTGGTCACAGCAATGAGGAGTTAACACTAATAGTACCAGTTTTCCACCAACTATTCATTAATTCTACCTGCCTTATCTTGTCCCTAAGGGTATTACAAGAAACTTTGTTGTGTGACATTAAACTTAGTTACATGACAGATTGTGTGACATTCTCGTACCTGTCAGAGACCATGTCACATCACATTAGCTTTCCCTGTGGGATTGTCCTGAGGTTTGTTTGCTAGAATCTATTCCAAGTGAACCCATGTTGGCTCCAGGTGATCAATTTGCTGTTCCCACACACTAATAAAAAAATCGATTTATGAGCATCCTTCTTGCCAGGGATAAAGTCATACTTACGCATCTTAATTTCTTGTCATTTACTTATTTCTGCTTCTTTGAAATTATACCAGGTTTAGCCTGCCTTTGGTGTTTTGGCATATCTCCAATTCTCCATGACTTTCTCATGTAAATATGAATTTAAAATTTTTATATGCACAGATTTTCATTAACACTATCTCAGATTCACAGTTGGCAAAAGATGTCATTTTTGAGAAGAAATAAGGACTTTTTAGTAGAAATGAAGCCTGGGATGGTTTTCTGACATATGTTACTGTATTTACAAAATAAACTGTTTTTAGAGATCAGTTTATAAAATTGACAGAAGGTTTAGTATTTTCATTCTTGTCCATTAAACTTTTAGTTTTCTTATGCAAATAACATAGGAATGCACATGATTTTCAGTCCTAGTTCAGCTGTGAAAAATATACAGTAAAGTCTTTTCTATATATTATATGGTTTAGAGTACAAAATGTAGCTTTGGGTAAAAAAATCTAGAATTGAATCCCGGTTCTGCTACTGACAAATTTGTAACCTTGGGAGTCACATCTGTTCTTGGGAACTTTTAATCATCTGCCAAAGAGGAGTAATCGTATATGTCCCATGGGTTGTTACCTTTTATTAATCCAACAAAATTATTGAGTAACTGCTATGTGCCAGGCACCGTGATAGACACTGAAGAGGAAGATAAAATATATGACCTGTGCACTCAGAAAATCATTGTCTCATAAACGGGCATATAAGCACACTAATAAAATTGAGTGTGATCATTTCCATAATGAAAGGATTATACTGGAAATGTATCTTTTTTTTTTTTAATACATAACAGCTTTGGACCTTAAGTCTAGGAAACAACTCTAAATTCTTCTCATATTTAAATGTCTTCAAGCATATTGTAAATTAAAAACTGCAAAGTATCAGTAAATAGCTTAGCTATCAAGTCAGCATCTGAAACATAACTTAAGACTAGGCATGGCGGCTCACACTGGTAAATCCAGTACTTTGGGAGGCTGAGGCAGGAGGATCTCTTGAGGTCAGGAGTTCAAGAACAGCTGAGCAACATAATGAGACCCTGTCCCTACAAAAAATTAGCTGGTTGTTGTGCTCTATGCCTGTAGTTCTAGCTACTTGAGAGGCAAAGGCAGTAGGATTGCTCACGTTCAGGGACTTAAGAGTTTGAGGTGGCAGTGAGCTAGATCACATTACTGGACTTTACCCTGGAAGACAGAGCAAGACGTTGTCTTAAAAAATGAAAAAGTGTTTGTATAGACATATGTGTGTGCATGTGTGAATATATCTGTATATAGCTTAACTATGAGCTCTGGCTACATTAGAAGCTGTTTTGAGCTGTAAAGTCACTGGAATCACAATCTCTAGTCTTTACCGAACTTGAGGCAAGCTGCAAAATCAAAGTCAACCCCAAATGACATGAGAAGACAATATGAAACATTGTGTGGCGTAATATAATATTTGGCCTACTACGTTTTTTACTATCTGGGAATTTTATAGTAAAGTGAAGAAATCTAGTGGAGATCGAATCAAGATTGAAAGCATATATTTTGAAGCCAAAATGTCAATATTTGATTCTGCATGTTTTTATTAAGTATGTAACCTCAGGTAAGTTACATGAATTCTCTGTACCTCCTAAGTCTCCTTTCACGTAAAATGGAGAGAGTTGCAGGGTTGTTGTGAGGACAAAGAATAGTCCTTGAAACATAGCAATTACTTGATACCTATCTGCTATTATAATAGTCTTAATACTAAAAATGGCACTATAAATCAATGGTACTAATAATGAGTTTAATATTTTAAAGTTAAGTAGTGTGTGCTCAAAAATAAAATAATTAGCTAACAAGAAAGGAAGGAGGTTAAGACAAACACAAAAACATCAGACAGAAAATCACAGCAGCACATACGCTCTTGTGATAAAGGTATTTGGCAATTACTGTTAACCTTAACTCACACAGATGTAATTGCACTGTGAACAAACAATCATGCTTTACACAAGGACTTCCCTCTTCTTAGAACTCAAGGTGCTTCCTAGAGGATTCTTTGGCTAAGTCTGAACTTCCTTACCCTCAGGAGATAGCACAGAAAAAAGGTCTTAATCTTTAGTGTTTCTTGGACAGAAAAACATGTTGCTCAGACTGGCTTCAAACTCCCGGGCTCAAGAAATCCTCACATCTCTGCGTTCCAAGTCATTGGAACTACAGGCACACACCACTACACCAAGCCAGGAAAAGGAATTTATGCTAAGAATTTTAACTACAAAATAGCCATCATTAAAACGCATAGCCAAAATTGTTACTACCCAAGCTGATAAAAAACAAACCTTGTTTTGATAATGTAGTTAAAAGCATTCTAGATTTGGAGCACACAAAATACCTGGCAGAAGCAAAGGTAACTACTTGTTCCAGAAATTCTTGAACTAGAATTGGTAAAGTTTCAAGTTTACTTTTTAAATTAAAAGTTAAAAGTCACCAAACATGGAAACAAATGCACATGGTAAGAGCTAGCAGGAACGAAGTTAAAGGATCAGATGCGACCTCCCCAAATAGAAGAAATTGAAATTATTAGACAGTATATAAAATAAATCCAAAATCTCGTTTGCATAAGTGTGTAACACATGCCTTTAAAATCTGGTGGCTTATAAATGCAAAAATTAATTTCTTGCTAAGGATTTGTGGGAGGGGCACAGCTCTGTTGGCTTTAATGAGCTCTAATGGGCTTGTCTGAACTTGAACTTGACTTTAAGCTGAAGGTTGGCTTCAACTCTGCTCCACGTGCTTCCATTTTGGGGGGCTCAGGCGAAAGGTGCAGCAGTTACCTGGGACGTGCCTTTATTATAGTGTATGTGCTAGTGCAAGAACCAGGCCAAGTAAAGCCAGCATAGTCAAAGCCATGCTCAAACATAGTGTATGCCATGTCTGTTCACATTCCACTGGACAAGGCAAGTGACAGCCAAGTCCAACACTGGTGGCACAAAGAAGGAAACTCCCGCAGATTTAAGGGCAAGGATGATGAATATTTGATGAGTAATGATGCAACTTACTAAAATAAGTATAATTCACATTAATGAAGGCATTGAATATATTAATTATAAGCAGACTATAAAAATGACCAAGCAAATTTGAAACATAACCCAACAAATTTAAAGAAGGATAAAGTATAATGTTTACTGTAAGGACTTACTGGGAATTTTATAGCAGACTAGACATAGCTGAGGAGAGAATTTACAAACTAGACTATAGATCTGAAGCAGCATAGAAAAACAAGGAGAAAAAAATGTGAGTAGGAGAGAAAAAGCATGGATACAGTGAGCTGTAACAACTATTTGGTTAGAGAAGAAGAAAAAGAATGAGGAGAGAAATTTTGGGTGAGTTTTTTTTTCTTTAGAACTCAACAGAAAAGTCCTCCATTTTAGGAAGCCTAATTAATTCCAAGCGGGAATAATAAAAATAAATCTATATCTAGACACAAAAAGCTGAAATTGGAGTAAAATTCCCACAATAGTAAAATTTTAGAACATTAATGACTAAGAAAACACATTTAAAACAGCCAGAAAAAAAGTATTATCTACTGAGAAATAGTTTTCTTCTTGGCTGAGTTCTGCATAGCAACAATGGAAGCCAGGAGGCAGCGGGGTGCTATCTTCTGTATGCCAAGGAAAAATACTTGTCAATTTAGATTCATATAACTAATAAAACTATCTTTTAACAATAAAGGCTAGGTGAATTTGTTTTGAAATAAAATTTGAGTTAACTAACAGATCCTGGTGATAGGAAATTCCAAAGTATGAACTTGAAAAAGGCAGAAGTTACGTAAAACATTTACAGTATAAGATGGAATGACGAAGAACAACAAAAATTGATAAACAAATGAATAAATATTGACTTTGTAAAACAAACATATTTTTAGTAGGCTAAGCTAAAATAATGCAAAATTAAAATGCATGGCAACAATACCACATATAAATTGGGTCAGTAGGGATAAGAAGATGCATAAAGCATGGATAGAATTAGGACTTTGGTTAAGTAAGTATACATGTTAAATTTCTAGAGTAAGAGCTAAAGAGATAGTAATTGATCAAGTGTAGAGAGAAAAATTTGAATGAGAGAAATAATCAATGAAAAGTAAGGCAAGCTGGGAAGATGGCCGACTAGTAGCAAACTTCAGCACAGGCTCCTGACCAGAGGCATAAATACTGAATAGACTTGGACTCTATGAAGCCAAAGGTGGGGAGGTGAGCCAAGAAAGAAGTTCGGCAAGCTGTAACTCCCAGACTTCAGGCTATACTACAAATCTATAGTGATCACAACAGCATGATATTGGCAGAAAAACAGAGAGGTAGGTTTATGGAACAGAATAGAGAACCAAGAGATGAATCTAGTGACTTATCATCATTTGATCTTTGATAAGCCTATCAAAAACATTCAGTGATGGAAAGACTCCGTATTTAACAAACGGTGCTGGGTGAACTGGCTGGAGACCTGAAGAAGACCAAAACTGGACCCCCACTTTCACCATTAACAAAAACTGATTCTCACTGGATAAAAGATTTAAACTTAAGATATGAAACTATAGGCTCTGCACCTGTGGCTCAACAGGCTAGGGCGCCAGCCACATACACCTGACCTGGCGGGTTCGAATCCAGCCCGGGCCCACCAATCAACAATGACGGCTGCAACCAAAAATGGCAGGGTGTTGTGGTGGGCGTCTGTGGTCCCAGCTACTTGGGAGGCAGAGACAGGAGACTCGCTTGAGCCCAGAGATTGGAGGTTGCTGTGAGCTGTGATGCCATAGCACTCTACCCAGGGTGACAGCTTAAGGCTCTGTCTCAAAAAAAAAAATTATTCCAGATCATTAAAAATAAGAGAAATTTTCTAAAAGCTTTCTATGAAACAAGCTTTAAAATGCATATCTTAACCAGATAAAAGCAAAACAAGAAAAAAAAACTGCAAGTGAGGAGTCAGAGGGAAGAGGGAGGTGCTGGTAGCACCGGGAATCTGTCTCCCACCTGGACAGCACTCGCACTGGCAGAATTTGTCTGATGCAGTGAAGCAGGAGAACAGAGACTATCTCCGAGAACGGCCAGATGGTACACGTACTACAGAAAGACTTTAAATCCACCTTAAAGATGTTCAAAGAGCTAAAAGAAATTTTTACAAAATGATGTACCAACAAAATGGAAATATTAATAGAGAGAGAGAAAACGAAAAGAAATCCTGGTATTATGGGAGGTATTAATTTGTGACTTTAAATTTTTGTTTTCTCCATGACTTAAGAAACAAATGCGTTTTTTAAAATAGGAGTCTGTTTCTGAGCACACGATGTAGAAGACGTGATTTCGTGATATCAGCAACTGTAGGGACACGAGGGTGAAGCCCCGCAGGAGCTGTGTATGTTACTGCAGTTAAGCTGGCGTAAATTCAGAGTGTTAGAACTTCAGACCGTTAAATCCCCACAGTCACCACAAAGAAAATGGCTATAGAACATACACAAAAGGAAGGAAAAGCGAACCAAAATGTTTCCCCACACACACGAAAGAATAATTCCACTCAACACAAAGGAAGACAACACGGAGGAACCTGGAAGAAATTATGTCAGTGAAGTCAGTCCATCACAGTATGGAGATTGCTGTGTGATTCCACTCACATGAGGCGCCGGCAACGTCAGATTCACAGAGACAAAAAGCAAAGGGCGGTTTCCAGGGACTGGCAGGAGAGGGCAATGAGTGTTAGTGTCTCATGGATATAGAGGTTCCATTGTGCAAGATGAAGAAAGTTCTGGAGATGAGTAGTTGTGATAGTCACACAATAAGGTGGATGTGCTTAATATCACTGGAATGTGCACTTAAAAATGGTTAAAAACAGGCTCGGCGCCTGTGGCTCAACGGGCTAAGGCACCAGCCACGTACACCTGAGCTGGCAGGTTCGAATCCAGCCTGGGCCCGTCAAACAACAATAACGGCTGCAACCAAAAAAAAAATGGCCGGGCGTTGTGGCAGGCGCCTGTAGTCCCAGCTACTTGGGAGGCAGAGGCAAGAGAGTCGCTTGAGCCCAGGAACTGGAGGTTGCTGTGAGCTGTGATGCCACAGCGCTCTATCCAGGGTGACAGCTTGAGGCTCTGTCTCAAAAAAAAAAAAAATGGTTAAAAACGGTAAATTTTATGTATATTTTATTGCAAATTTAAAGAAATCATTTTGAACTCTAGTATATGCAGTAGAACCTAAGACAAAATCATAAAAATAACTATCACTATAAAAATCTGCCAATGAGGGCGGTGCCTGGGGCTCAGAGGACTAGGGCACCAGCCCTATAGGCTGCAGGTGGCGGATTCAAACCCAGCCCTGGCCAAAAAATGGAAAAAAAAAAGAAATCTGCCAATGAATGTACACTATTTAAAAAATGCAATTTGGCTCAGTACCCGTAGCTCAGTGGTTAGGGCACTGGCCACATGCACCAAGGCTGGCAGGTTCGGACCTGGCCTGGGCCTGCCAAACAAACAAACAACAGTGAAAAAAATAGCCAGACGTTGTGGCAGGCACCTGTAGTCCCAGCTACTTGAGAGGCTTAAGCCCAAGAGTTTAAGGTTGCTGTGAGCTGTGACCCCAGGGCATTCTACCAAGGGCAACATAGTGAGACTCTGTCCCAAAAACTAAATAAATAAATAAAAATAAAAAATACAATTTGTGACTCAAAAACAAAGTAGGGAAGAGGGAGAAAAAGAGGAGAGTTTTTGGATGCAGTGGAAGTTGTTACTGGCTTAAAATACACAGTGATAACTTTAGGATGTTTTGTGTAAGCGTCGTGGTAACTGCAAAGAAAATTCCTATAGAAGACAGACAAAAGAAAAGAAAATGAGAAAGGAATGAAAGCCTGTCATTACCAAAAAGTAAGTCAATGAAACACAAAGGACAGAAAGAGAAGACAAGGGAGCAAAAAAGCCACAAGACACAAAATATTTGATAAATAATTAACAAAGTCCTCTCTATCAGTAATTACTTTAAGTGTAAATAGAATAAACTCTCCAGTCAAAAGACACTGAATGGATGAACAGATTTTAAAAAATAAAATAAAACAAAATCCACCTATATGGTGTCCATAGGAGACTCTATTTTTTTTTTTTAGTTCGGATTACTAGGAGAATACAATGAGGTTACAATGTTTGCATTTGTGAGGTAAAGTCCCTCTTGTAGGCGTGTCCCGCACCCAGGAGCTGAGCCTTCTGCACTTAGGTTGTGCCCATTAAACTGACAGTGATGAAAAACACAACTACACTGAAGGGTGGGAGGGACTAACCCACCATTTTGTTTCCCAACTAACTTGGGGAAACAAAGTTTTACTCTAAGACTAAAGACAAAAAGAATCAGACCCAAATACTCTGGTTATTAGATTTGTTTTTCATAAAGGTGTAGGTTAGCAATTCTGAAACTACTTTATGTTTATTCTGGGATTAAGCAAATACATAAATAGTATATGGTCGATGACAGCCAAGCTTTTGACTGTCTGAGAAAGAACGGGGTGTGGATATGTTAAAAGGGCATAAGAACCAAATCGCAGGGACTATCCATGACCAAATCTGGGGTCATTTTAACAAAAAAAAGAATTAACGGTATAATTGATTATGCTGCATAGATTGAAATAAGAATCCATAAGTTCATGTTGACACACACAATTAAGTAAATTAACAAAGGAAAAGAAGGAAAAGCTCTTCCTTTGGACAGAATTCCAACTAATAAATTTGGAGGGGATAATGGAAATTGAAAATTCCTATTTGGCCAACACCGCAGTATGAATTGTTTCAGCCAAGAATCATCAATGAATGATAAACTTAGTGGATGCAAGTATGTTTCCATTGTTTTGCAGCATCTCTGCACATGATAGTTATTAAATGCAAAGAAGAAAATTGTAACTTCATAGTGGAAAAACCCAGTGAGCACCACATGAACCAAGTTATCAAACTTAATGCGGAGCCGACGGGAATCACGGGATTCTTCTGTGGTGTTCTTGACCAACGCTATAATTTGAATCTAACCCAAGTCAAAGGACGTTCTACAAAATTACTGGCTGGTAGTCCTCAAAATTGTCCAAGTCGTAAAAAATCAAAAAAAGGCTAAGCTATTTTTCTAGCTTTCAGGAGATGAAAGAGACATAACAACTAAATGTGATTCTGGATTGAATCCTACACTGGAAGAGAGGACATTAGTACAACAACTGGCAAAATCTGAATAAGATAATAGTATTTTATAGATTCGAATTTCTGATTTTGATCATTCTACTGTGGTTATACAGCAATCTGGGTGAAGGTTATATAGCATTTCTTTCTATTATTTATGTAATTTTTAAGTCTGAAATTAAGATAAAAACTTTCAACATATCAGTGTAACCTGGTTTCTTGTACCCTCAATGAATCCTCAACAATAAATTAAAAAAAAAAAAACTTTCACCATATTTTTAATTTTTTTTTCCAAAAAAAGAATCCAAAATCTAGTTTTATCACTACTGAAGGCCTCATTTTAAGGGTACAAAAAGACTCAAGAAGGGTGTCGATGAATTGTCTTTAAAAGAGAGATTTATTTACAAAGAATAACTACTGTGTTGTGAACCCACATCCTCACTTGGCCCGAGAGGGATGTGTGGGAGGCCCAAGCCCACAGAGTGAGACTTTCAGAAGGCCACTCCAAAACACAGATTTGTGCCCAATGTAGTTATACAGGCACTGAACCAGGGCCTCGCACGTGTCTTAAGAATCTATAAGAGACAAGATGTGGCTGTTGGCCAGGAGGGCCAGGCAACAGGAGAGAGGCTTGCTGCTCTTTGGGGAAATAGGTACACTCCCCTCCAACAGCAGGACAAAGGTACATTATTCACAGGGACCATACATAGGACCTAAGAAGGAATGATGGCCTGGCATTGTTTTAAAAGTGATCCTGTCTAAGAGAACTTCTGCTGTAGGGTAAAGAGGACCCCAAAAGAGAGAGAGCCTATGAGGGATTGAACGTAAAAAGACCAGCAGCTCAGTGGGAGCAGTAGCAGCCAGGCACGGGACATATAGGCTACACCGTAGGATTGTACAGGAGGAGGACAGCAAGGAAGCCTCTTAAGAAATCCTCGAGAGCTCCAGAGCTCCAGAGAGAGAGAGAGAGACTGCCAAAACACCTACCAGGCCAGAGGGTGCAGAGCCCTTGCACAGCCACATGGCCCATGTGGAACCTTCTGGTCCACTATTCAACTCCCCCCTCTGCATGCCCCAAGCCAGGAGAAGGGCTGACCACATTGCCTCTCCCAAAGGCAAGAAGCCCAGACTGGGACTGGGGAAGTATTTTAACTCTGATCAAGTTCAAAGTTTTGATTACTACACAGGAGAGGGCATCCATTACCAACTGAGGCTTAGTTATACAATTTAAAGTGACCGTGTAATTCTTTGGGAATAAAGGGAAATAACATGAGGTCTGATTGAGTTTTCATCTAGTAAGAGTGAGATATAAAACCAGTTTTGATTACATCCCATAAGCTATGTCTGTCCAACGTTATGGTTCCAACCCACTATTAAGTAAGTGTCAAGACAGACACCAACACACGTGGTTATGTGGCATGTGTCCTAACACGAGGCAGAGGTCTGCCACATCCCCACAGAGGAACATCTCCTTGTGTTTACATGAGGTGGACTCAAATATGTCCTCCTTTTAAATCAGGCCACTCACTGCAGATTTCACTGTTATACCCCAATACACAGATCCCAAAAGGCTGATTTGCCAATGGCTAAGCTGAGCACTGACTTCAGGAAAGCAATTCTTCCTTCTGGTTATACACAACCTGGGAAAGTGCCTTCCAAAGACAGAGGGAGAGAGCAGTGATCCCTAAGACTGGATGAAAACGTGTCCAGGGAACACATGAGGGAGGGCACACGGGTGCAGGTAGTCCTGTGCACATGGTGAGGAGGAAAAGGTGCTCCAGGCTGCTCGGTTTCTGCTCTGCCTCTCTGCACAGCCAAGCTAATGCACTGCCCTTTGACACTGTCCAGCCTACTGAAGCAAAGGACTCACAGGGGCAGGTCCAGCGGCAACCACATGTCTCTTCCACTCGAACAGGAGACTGGCTGTTGGGACATGAAGGCTTCGGGCCTCGGTCACAGTTGACCCGATGACTCTTCAGCAGGGTCTGGCCATCTGGCAGGCAAGTCACTGTGTGGCACTGATCTGGCAGGGTCCAGACGTCCCCAGGCTGCAGAAGAAAACACCAGATTTTGTCAGGGAGTAGGATGAGGTACTCCAACTCTGTGCCCATCTACTGGGCACTGACCACTGGAAGTGACACTGGCCTGTGTGGCAAGGAGACCTAGTACAAGAGTCCTCTGGTACAGGAGACAGGAAGCAGAATGCAGAGGTATAGGTGGGGCTGCAAAAGCAGGATAAGGGTAAGAGGGAGAAAGGGATTAAGACCAAAGGAGGAAAAATTACCAGTGGGAAAAGGACCCCTACATTTTTCATCTTCTTTAAGTCAACAGAAAGGAACTTACCCTCTTTTCATTCCCATCCTCATCGATGCAAATTCTTACAAATCCTGAAACAGACACAAGTAAGACCTCAGTTCCCACCTACGTACCATCCAGAAATTCTAAATAGCTCACAGCCTCTGCTTGGACGACCTGGGCTCGTCTTCAAAGTCAACTCAACTATGAAAAGAATCTGAATGAGTTTCACAGTGGGGACACCGGGTTAAGAGGTGGTCATCCGGGGATTCTTCAGACACGCTTCGTGCTTATGAATAATTGTGATGATAACAATAGTGATAACATGGCACTAACTGCAGCTCTGAAGCCTTCTCCAGCACCCAGTCATGATCACCCTTCACGTGCAGATGACCCGCAGGGATGAGGAGGGTGAGAAGAGGAAGCAAGATCCTGAAAGCTTAAAGATTCCTACCAGGAGAGCTTTCATCTTACAGGAAAGGGCAATAACTCTGTAGTAGGTGTGGACTTACAATAATAGCACTAAGAAAATATATAAAACCAGGCAAAAATTCACATTTTTTAAAATTTCTAACCTAAAATCAACTTAAGCTGTGGTACTTTGATAATAGAGTCTATGTTATTTTATTGCTAAAGGCCTTTATACCCACATTGACAGTGAGTATAGGGCCGGGGGAAGAAGAACATGATTTGCAGGATGCTGGGGTTCCTGGCTTCTATCTTTGCTGTTTTTATCCAAGAGCCCTCTGCACAAATAAGCATAGCCTTTTTCTGCTAAAGCTCAGATGAACAGTTAGTACAGAAAGAGGACCAGACACAGAAGACTTTCTGCTGGCCCTTGGACATTTGCAGTGTATACCTTCCCAGAGCAGAAACATAGAGGTCCTGGTCTGTATCATAATCTTCATTCAAGCCCAAATATTATGGATGAGCCCCCTTGAGTCTCTAGAATGGTGTTTTAATTTTTATGGCTTTTTGTGGGCTTTCCCTTTTTTTGAGGGGTTAAGAAAGTATTACAAGACTCACCAGAGCACAGTTTGTGGAGGAAGGAATTGCCCAAGGTGACCATGGTGGGGAGGTCTTCAATTCGCTGGAGCTTCACCATGTTGGAGCTGGCTGCCGGGCCCGCCAAGGCCCTCAGCTGGGCTTCATCATACTGGTCTCCAATTCCAATGGGGAACACTGTCACTCCTACAGTGAGATAAGGAACGAGAAAGGGTCTGTGGGCAGGTGGGGTCAGCATGGACCTGCCTGACTCCCTGTCCAACATCTTAGAGAGTCTCAGGTTTCCAAGATGGGTCACATACACCAACCTTGGGAGGAAGATGTTCAGTCGGCAGTATTAATGAGCACCCACTGTGTGCCAGGTGCTGCCCCACGCAGTGGGCCACGCTGATAAATTCCCTGTCCCCTGTCCTTGAGGAGTTTCCTCAGGGGAGAGGCAGATAACAAACACACACAAAAGTAAATATATAGATTTTAGATGCAGAAAAACAAAATGGGATTAGGAGGAGAGGATGAGCAGGGACCTAAAGTAAAGATGGAAGAAGCCCAGGGACAGCTGCAGGGAGAAGATCCCAAGCCGACAGACCAGGGGGTGCAAAGACTCCAGAGCAGAAGTCCGGTTGCTCCTGGGTGGCTGGAGCTGAACCAGCAAGAGAAGGCACAGGGCGCAGACTGGCGAAGCCCCTGCAGCCATGGTAAGAAAGCCAGAGGAGCTACCCAGCAGACGGCTGCGGCTGCCATGCTAAGAATGAACTGCAGGCCACAGGGGTGGAAGCTGGGCTTCCAGGTGGAAAGTCAATAATCCAAAGAGATGATGGGGCTTAGACAGGGTGACAGTGGTGTAGGAGGTATGCCGGGCGGCAAGTCTCAGTGTATTTTGTTGACAAACTGCATAGGGGTGAGAAAGAAAAAGAGCAATCAAGGATGCGAAGATTTTTGACCTAAACAACTGGAAGGTTGAAATTGCCATTTTCTAAGGGGAGAAAGACAATAGGACAGTGGTTCTCAACCTTCCTAATGCCATGACCCTTTAATACAGTTCCTCATGTTGTGGTGACCCCAACCGCAAAATCATTTTCGTTGCAATGAAAATAATCAAGCTCACTGCATCATCCAAATGCATATCCTTTATCTTTTAGTGTTCTTTTCCCTAAATAATAGGTTTCATCAACATGTCATATTCATTCATTCAACAAAACTTTACTGTCACACACGGATGATACAAAAATAAGCAAGATTTTCCCCTTGCTTTCAAAGAACTCCTAGTTTGTGCAAGAAACAGATAGTTGGCTCGGTGCCTGTGGCTCAACGGGCTAAGGCATCAGCCATGTACACCTAAGCTGGCGGGTTCGAATCCAGCCCAGGCCCACCAAACAACAATGACAGCTGCAACCAAAAAGTGGCCGGGCTTTGTGGCGGGTGCCTGTAGTCCCAGCTACTTGGGAGGCGGAGGCAAGGAGAATCGCTTAAGCCCAGGAGCTGGAGGTTCCTGTGAGCTGTGGTGCCACAACACTCTAACCAGGGTGACAGCTTGAGGCTCTCTCTCAAAAAAAGAAAAAGAAAAAGAAACAGTTAACAAACAACACAATATGATTTATACAATTCGAGTAGGTCAGCATAATACAGAGAACAGAGTGAATAACTCAAGACGAATATCAGGAAGATGGTAGAGAAAAGACACCCCTAGGCAAGGTTTGGAAGATGAACAGTTCTCTAGGTGGCCATGAGGGGACACAGTGTCTGCTTACCAGACCTCCCTCGACTTGACTGTAACTTATAACTCCTGTCCTGGCTTACATTCTGTTGCTATTCACAGCACAAGTTATTACGCAGCACCAAGGCTGGGTCACATCTGCATCCTTCCCCTTCCTAAAGCATCATCCTTTGCCTCTATCCATCCAGTCCCAAAAGCCCATTAGCCTGGTACTAGGAAAGGACTCTGAACACACAAAGAAGGTCCAAATGGCTCTCAAGGCTCCATGATAAATCACTGTGGCCTCACATATAGCATTTTGGTGAGAAACCAAGGATACGAAAGGATATAAAGGAACAGTATACAGGTGTGATCACCCCTGGATGCAAGTAAACAGTGTACAGAAATTAAAGGCAGCAATCTAAAGCATAGGAACAAGTATAGGATCATCATAATTTCCAAATAACCGTGTGATTGGACCATTTCCTGCCATTTAAGACCAGGCCACTTGTGGGTATTGAGCATATTTAAAACCAGGCAGAACATCCCAAAGTGACCCACACCCAGGTTCAATCCTCCTTCATTTTGGAAGAGTCTCGGGTACACTGGCCACTTACGGTTGGATCTGGCAGCATCAGCTGCTGTGTGCAGCGGATCCGTGGAGACCCCTGTGACTAAGATGACCACTGCCTTAGAGGCCCCAGGCCTGGCACCATGCATTTCCGAAGTGATGTATCGCACCGCAAAGTCCAAAGCATGCCCTGAAAATGAAGAATACAGCACACCAAGTTACTACTGACGGCAAGAAATGGTGCTTCTGAAGCCGGCTGTGTCCCCCTCTCAAGGAGGGCCCTGAAGTTGTTCAAAAGCTGAATGATGCAGAGACTCAAAGGAATACACAGTGGAAGCACATCTAGCCCCTCATTTTACAGGAAGAAAACTAGGACCAAGATCAAAGTGACTGTCCAAGGTCACTCAGCCACTTATGCTGAGAATTAGGACCAGACAGGGGCTCTACATCTGACCCGCAGCACCACCATTACCGATTTGGCTGGGGCCTCCCTCGCGCTGCATGAGGTCCACGAGGTTCATGAGATGGGCTTTCTCCTGGGGCACGTTCCACGGCACATCGGTGGTGGTGATGCTTCCATACTGGAGCACTGACACCTGAGTGAGATGAGGGCCTAACGGGAAGGAGAAAATGGGGATCCTTTTGAGTCAGAGCCCCAGAAAGAATCCCTTCCTCACCTGCTGCTCCCGGTGCATCACTCACCTATATTGGCTTTCGAAATGAATGCCTTGGCAAAACTCTTCATTTCATCAAAGTAGGAAGCCGGCAAGCCGGAGGAGCCATCCAGGAGAAGCACCACATCCAGGGCCTGGCTGCAGTCTGCAAAGAGGACCAGCAAGGTGAGCCACAAGAGCCAGCAGGGCAACCGGCCACCCGGCTCACAGCCTGACACCACATCCAACAAGCTCTACAGGGCACACAGTCCACCCAGGAAGAGCCATGCAGGCCAGGGAAGAGGGAAGATTGAGCTGCTGGGTCTGCGAGTATCTCAGGTTTTCGAGTCGACTCCAGCTCCACCCAGTACTGTCTAAGGGGAGCTTATAGTCACCAAATTTAACAGAAGTGGCCTTCAAGGCAGACAGTGGGATTGGGTGGGATGGCGTTGAGTGATATAGTAAGATTTGTGGTTTTTACTCCGCATCTTTGGTGTTGTTTAGATTTTAACAACAGGCTTGTAGTACCTTTGAACTTACAAACATACACAATAAGAAAAGATCCTCCCCCTAAAAAAGGATCACAAGCTCTCTCCCTGCCTGGGAGGGAAGGAAACACAGGCACTCTGAAAGAAAGGGCTTGACCAAGGGCACACAGTGGGGAAGCTGGATGAGAACCCAGGAGTCACGCAGGGCCCGAGCACCACCAGCCCTTCCACCTGCACACAGGTGCCAGCATACCGGACACAGGGGAGAGGGTGGGGAGCTGCAGCCCTTCTCCGGAGCAGCAGCCCTGCAGGACCAGGTCGGGAGCCTCTCGGGGGAGCAACTCAAAGTCCTGGATGAGGATGGGCGCGTTGGGCCATCCGATCCTCTCCAGCTCCTGCACGTCGGTGTGAGGGCCCACTCCGATGGGCACCACCTGGATGTCTCCCGGCAAGCGCCTGATCTCATCGGAGGCAGGATTTCCCGTGACCATGTAGACCAGGTTGGGCACCTGCTCCCGGTCCCCCTGGGTGGCAGAGAAGCTGTGCTCGGAGAGGTACTGTAGGGCCAGCCCTGTGTTGGTCCTGTTGCCTCCCAGAAAGCGGATCTCGCGCACCCGCCGTAGGATGTCCCCCTTGGACTGTGCCTCGCTGAAGGGGTACTCCAAGGCCACCACGTACGAGTACTGAAGCACCGCGACATGGATGGCATCCTGGCCCACGTCCATCCGCTGAATCACCTCCACCATGAACTCCTTGCTCCTGTTGAAGTCAGCTTCTCCGATTCTGTCCGAGCCCTCCAGGACGAACGCCACATCCAGAACCATGGCGTTTCTCTTGGGCCCGGCTGTCGAAATGCTCAGGAGCCCTGGACCCACTGTGACTTGTGCCATGTGGGACGCAGATGTTGGGGGCAAGGCTTCAGGGGCAAGGTCACAGAGGTAGCTGATAATCTCGTCCCTCCACTGCTCCAGCTCATCCACGCTGCTGAGCACAAACGCTTTGTTCTCTGGAGCCTGCTTCTCAATGAGGCGGATCTGATTGAGGCTGGCATGGGGCCCGATGCCCACAGGGATCACGATGACCTTCTTCTTCTTCAGGCCCTGGACATAGCGGACCAAGTACCGAGCCATCCGTGGAGGCTCCTGGCTGGCCGTCAGGAGCAGGGTGATGCGGGAGGCTTCAGGGCGGTCAATCTTGTTGAAGATTTGGAACAGCGTGTACTTCAAGACCTCACTGGTGGAGGCCACCTGGCTGCCCGCGTACTTCACCTGGCTAGCAATGCGCCGCAGCTCTGACGGCCGCTTCCGGTCCTTGAGCTCAATGTAGGAATAGGAGCCATCGTGGAACTCCACCACGGCCACCCGCACCCGCTTCTGGGAGATGTACAGCCGCTCCATCATGCCCACCACGAAAGCCTTCAGCACCCCAAACTCAGCCTCCGACAGCTTGGAGGAGCCATCTAGCAGGAAGACCAAGTCTAGCAGCCTGCTGCAGAAGAAGTCATGCATGGGCGGCTCTGGGGTGTCCTCCACATATGGGGTGGTGGTGCCCACAGGGGCATCCGTGGGGGGCACCTCCAGACCTCCTGGTTGCTGGCAGTGTTCACAGGTGAAGTTGACGCCATCACAGTGGCTGCAGCAGACAAAAACAAGAGTTCAGGAACGACCTATGGGCACTTCTCAGCCCTGCAGTGTAGGACCACGACACATATTCCCAGAGCATCACCTGCCTGGCCCACCTGAACTTGAGACCCCACAGACTATTCTCCACCTAAGTGAGATATCATTGTTCAACATCTGTCCCCAAATAGCAACACACACACACACGCAGCACTGCTTCCCTTCATTCTAGAAGACTGAACCCACCCTAGGATATGAAAAAGAATCTTTGTTTTTCTAGGCCAACAACACAGCCATTCAACATTTATTTCTTTTTAACCTAGATCTCTACCGACATAAATATTTTATTATGATCCAAGCCTTCTGACAAGTTATCTCCAAGAGCAAATGTTGCACTAAAATGTTGACACTGACCTCTCTATGCTTGTAAATGTTCTGTTGAACACAGATGCTTTACAGCGTTTATTATAACAGAACTTAAATTGTATGAATTTGCAAACATGTTTAATATGTTGGGCCTTAAGGAAGAGAAAAACAAAGAACTGGAGTAAAAATATTTTGAGAAGATAAATAAAGTTTCAAAAATCTCTAGGAGAGGCTCGGCGCCTGTGGCTTAACGAGCTAAGGCGCCAGCCACGTACACCTGAGCTGGCGGGTTCGAATCCAGCCCGGGCCTGCCAAACAACAATGACGGCTGCAACCAAAAAATGGTCGGGCTTTGTGGCGGGCGCCTGTAGTCCCAGCTACTTGGGAGGCGGAGGCAGGAGACTCGCTTGAGCCCAGGAGTTGGAGGTTGCTGTGAGCTGTGATGTCACAGCTCTCTATCCCGGGGGACAGCTTGAGGCTCTGTCTCAAAAAAAAAAAAATCTCTAGGAGAACAAAGTTACTTGAGAGTAACAGTTGGGGGTCCCCAGGGTGTTAGGTCCAGGGAAAAGAGAGTGGCTTATCCATTCCTTCCTCCAACAGACATGTGGCAAGCACCTACTATGTGCCAGGAACAGCTGCCCAGCCCCAAGGGCACACCACAGGTCTGTAGCAGAGCAGTTTCCCCCACATATATTCCCGTACTACCATGCTGAATTTCTAAGCTCTCTAGTTACATCACCCTTTGTCCCTATCCTGAAAGGTGGCAAGACATGCCAGAGCATATGGGAAACCTTCTGGTGGCCTTCTGGTTCAGACCCATACAGCCTACCACCTCCTCTTCTCTGTCCCCTCAGCCTTTGAGGCAACTTGCCCTCCGCATTCCCAGGAAGGCCGAGAAGGCAGCAGCGCCCTGAGCCCTGGGCAGTGCTTTCTGTGGCTTCACTGCCAGACCAGGGCACCAGCCTGCTGTGGAACTATTAACCACACCCTTTTTGACGGCTCAGTATGGACCAGGGTGGCTGCCAGCAAAGGAGGTGAGGCGAGGGTTATAAGCTCTCACGCTCTTTTGGCTCAGAACCCCCAGCCAGCAGCAGAGTCACCACATTCTTTATTCCTCCCGTCCTGTGTCGAGACAGGAGGGTGGGCAGAGAGGGTCTCACTGGGAAGTTAACTCCCACTTCCTCATGATCCACACAATTTATTGCTTCAATCCCTGGTTAACGGTGCATGAGTGACATACTTTCTAGTTTCCTGTGTTTGCTAGAAAACTCACCCCGGGCCGTGTACACTCTTGTTTGCACAGATGGTGGCGGCAGGTTCTGACTCTGGCAGCTGTTGCCACAACCCCCTCCCCAGTGAATGTAAGTTCTCAAGTTCAAGTTCCCAGAAGGGTTGATCAGTGTCAGAGAATGGTGTTGAATAGATTAACATTTTAATAAATGTTCCTTACTTACGAGCAGGACTTCAGAAACCTCAGAGCTCACCTCGAGGCCTCCTCACCTCCCCAAAGGCCAGCTTCCCAGAAGTAGTGAGTGAGAGCCCAGGGTGACAGCAGTGTCTCCGTTCCACTTTACAAAAGCCATGCCCTAGACTTTGACTGTGGTCCCCAAGATGGCTACGTTCTATTGAGGAGTAGGAGGCTCCATCTCACTTTCCTCCCTGAATCCCCCATCTCCAGTAAAAAAGAAATCAGACTTTCACAGACACAACAACAGATCCTACCCTGCCTTCAGTGAGAAGAATACAACCTCTCAGAAAATAAATAAATTAATAAAGTTTTTTTTAAAAACCCTAGTTAGTTAAAACCTCTGAAGAAATATTTTTGGGGGGAAGCAATCTACTCCATCCTTAAAGAAAGAGAAGCAAACTCTAAAAATAAACAAAACAACAAACTGCACTAAATAATTAATACACCAACAAACTAATACATAAATTCAATCTCTCAACTCATACAGCAAGAAAGTTTTGCCCAAAACCCATCTCAGAGCAGACCCTCTGAGAAGGCGATGAGACTCATCACTTTATACAACCAGGGACTCTGTTTTACCAAATCTGGCAGTGCTCAGGGTCACTGGCATTCAAGGTGACCTTCTTTCCTGAGGCTAAGCGCTGGCCGGCCACCTCACACACCGGGCAGTCTTCAGCATTGACGCAGGTCTGCAGAAGCTCATCTAGGACCTTCCCTGTGCAACACAAACCTCTCATTAGGAGCTGAAACTCTCCCCTTTCCCACAGGGAAGACTCACCTTTAGCTGAAGGGGCCTATCCTAGAAGCCAGCTCTGTTTGTCCCTCCAAAGGTCAGCCCACCACTCAGGGAGTATCCTTTCTCCTTTGTGCCTGGATTTATCCCTCAGGAGCCAGGAGGGGGGGTTCCTGCACCCTGTCTCACCTCCCCTAAGCCTCAGAACAAGTGAAATCTTATCTCCGAGGATGTTTTCACTCTCCCCAAGAATGTGTTCAATAACTCTAAAGCTGGTCTGTGCAATATGACAGCCATGATCCACGTGGCCATTTAAGTTTAAATTATATAAAATTCCATAAAATTAAAAATCCAGTTGCTCAGACATGCCAACCACCATTGCATTCAATAGAATATTACCACCATTGCAGAAAGTTCTATCAGAAAGTGCAACTCTAGATGATAAATCTGTAAATAGGCACACGAAAGCATTTCATTGGAGCTCAACTTGACAAAAAGCACAGCTGGCCTGGCTTTGATGAAAGGACCCACAAAAACAGAACAGGGGAGGGGTTGCAAGGTTGAGATGGGCACTGGGGCAGAGGCTGAGATGAAGCTGGAGGGGGAAGTTCGTTTCCACCCATCCCCACCTGGGGACAGAGGCCTCACCTGGAGGGCAGTGAGCATGGCAGCCCTCCACACACTGCACAGGGCACGCCAGCGGCTGAGGGTGCTGGCAAGTGACGGGACAGGCAGGTGCACAGCTGTTGTATCGCCATTCACACTCATACCCATTATCTCGGAGATTCCTCTCCTCACAATTCTGAGCTGTGTAGACAGGAGAACAGGCATGTGACCCTGAAGCCACAGGAAGTCCTCTGCAACCTGAGAAGCCAGGACTGCAGACCCACGTGGCAATGGCCCCAGGGGGAGCTGGACATCACATGGATAGACAAAGGGACCATGGGAATCACCAATATTAGAGACTTCCGTATTTTTGAAGCAGCTAAGCCAGGAATCTAGTGGTTCTACATCAGTTTTCTATATAAAAAAAATTAAGCTGTTTACAACCAAGGAAGGAAGGCTCTACACAAATGTGTACGTTCATTGCACATGTTGGCAAACAAGGTAGTACCTAACTAAAGACATACGTTGACTTCCTTCTCCTCATCAATAGCCCTTCTCCTTCTTGCAGATTTCTCCAGAAGGGAAGTCTCCATGTATCCATGTCTTGAATCCATGGCCCTCCTCACCCATAGTGTGAGCTCCTACCCAGCCGGATTCCTAACTCTTCCCAGCCCTTGACCGTCCATCCCCATCCAGTGCTCCTCTCCCGTGAAAGCATCCTCCTGCAGCCTGCAAGGTCTCAAGGTCTAGACACACATGAAGGTGGTGAAAGCATCTGAGACCACGAGGAACATCAGGACTCACGGCACAACGTGGCTGTCCTCCAGGTCACCACCTTGCCATGCTGGGCACACATGTGGGCGTAGGCAGCAATGGCATCACAGAAGCAGGCACAGTCCCCAATGGACTCGCAGGAGCAGGTGTCATACATGCAGACATCCAGGTATGGCTCAGGATCCACCTGTAAAGGGAGCCAGCCTCAGGTGGCGTAGGCCTCAGGCCAGGAATTAGGAGCTCTGGCCCTCAGTTTGGGTGAGAGAGTCAATTTAAGGTCAAGGTGGCTCCAGAGTAGAAGGAGAAATGCAGGTCAATGATCTCAAAGAGCGAATGGGTAAAAAGGCAAGATTCCCTATTTCCAGCCTGGATCCCAGCAAGAAAAGTAGAATGAAGTAGTGCTGATCTTTCCAAGAAGGTGATGTGCCTAAGGATCTTGCAGAACATTCCCTCTGCCCATCTGCCCACCTCCCTGCTCAGTTATCTGTCCGCCTCAATCGCCCGCTGCCAGCCTCACATATGTTTGGGTATTTAACATAAACTATCGCACAGCCATGCAGCTCACTCTCATCCTTTGCCTCAATGCAGCAAAGAAAGTAGGGAAAACACCGGGGTCCCTCCACCTGCTGCCTGCAGAACAAGTGAAATCTTATCTCCAAGGATACTGGACCGTAGACCAAACTGGGCACACCAAAACCTTGACCCCAAGTCCACACCATCCAGGTGCAACCACACTAAATGCTTCCCACCCCTCCTTGCTCCCAAAACATGCTTCTACACACACTGGCCTTTGGGGGCAGTTGTAATAGAAATGAATTCAGACACTAAGTGGGTTGTCGTTTCTGAGATTTTCCAACAGTCCTGATGCCCACGACTCCTCTCCCTGCCTTCACTCTTCCCGCTCGGTTTCCACCAAACCAGGAATCCTAAGCATCCTTTAGAGTCCTCAAGGACTGAAAATCATTGGCTAGACAAAAAGAGATCTGCGTGTTCCGCCAGTATTCCCCACATCGGTGGTGCCACGGAGCTGCGTGTGTGCACGCATGGCTGTGTGTGTACACATACACATGTCTACCACACACATGCCCACATTCGTGTGTGTGAATGCACCCACACACACGAGAGAGAACTGTACTTCACTTCGGGGAATTCCTCACCATTCTTTGAGATAAAAACAAAAAAACAGGAGTCATAAAATGAGAACTCAAAATCAGTGGAGTTAAGGCCAGAAAAGAGTTTTTGTAAAACCAGGGAGCACCAGAAGGTATTTTAGGTGGAGGCTGGGGGTGGTTCAAAGGTCAGAAGACAGAGAAGTAAAAGGCTCTGGTGTTGACACAATATGCAATAGGGAATAGACCCAAGATTGAGGCGAAGGCACACGCCAAGAAAAGTTACTTCTTATGTAGAAGGGAAAGGTTTTACTAGGCATTGCTTCCCCTAGAAACTGTTGGTTTTCCTTTTTGTTTCCTAGCCTAAACCCAAGAAGCCAGTGACATCTTGATGCTGGTCATGTCAAGACTTCAGGTAGTGCCCACCTTAGGAGGGCGTGCTCTGAGTGCCCACACCACTAGGCCAAGCGTTAGGACTGTTCTGCCCACTCCCATTACTCTGAAGACCCTCACCAGCTTGTTGCAGGCCTGAAAAATGCCACTGGTAAGGATTCTACAGGAGGAATCCACCATTGTCTGCTTCATGATGTTGTTGTAACAGGTGGCAGGGGGCGAGTCCAGCAGCACCTGGGAACAGGGCAAGAGTACACAGAGAGACTGACTGTCAGCCAGTCAAACTAGGGTTACTCAAGCCAGAGGATCCAGAGACCCTCCTCCCCAGCCCCACCCCCACCTGCAGTTCTTACCCTCCACCGCCCACCTTCCAACCCCCACGACAACAGGAAGCAGGAGCAGACATGCCAGGAAGCAGTCCCTCGGGCTCAGTGCCCACAGAGGCCCCAAGAGTACCTTTCTGGTATCAGCACACTGCGAGCTCACTTTCCAGGAATTTCCAAAGTCCACAGGATCTTCCTCCACCTGGAGGCTGCTACTGGTGAAGTCATTGTTCTGGACACCATCAAAATTCCCACACAGGCCACACACCCTGTCCTTAAGAGACAAGTCGGGAGGTTGAGCAGTTTAACTTCAGGGCACACTCTCTGGTTGCAGGAAGAGGACCCAGGCAGCAAAGGAGGATGGGCAAACTTGCCCCTGCTGCGGGCTTCCACTGGGCTTCCTCACTGCCCCCATTTTAAAGTTAAGGAAACAAAGAGATGAAACTTTCCTGTGCCACGTAGTCAGCCAATGGAAAAGGAGAGAATCAGGTGGCCTTGGCCCTGGACTCCCTAGAGGGAACAGCAAGGGCACAGGCAGAAAGGAGCAATCGTCACATCAGTAAGAGTGTGACATTTGAGGAGGGGGTCTTACGCCCAGAAATCATGAAACACGGGAAGAAACAAATGAAGTCCTCCTAGAAACACCAATAAGCCGAGCAAGTTGAAACTTGCACGGGTGAATCAGAAAGGACGCTGTCAACTGTGTTTCTAGGGAGTGAAACAATGGACCACGACATAGTCTGTCTCAAAACTTTTATAGTGACCTACGTACATGTATCAAAACATCACACTGTATCCCACAAACATGTATAATTATGTGTCAACGAAAGATAACCAAAGCAAAAACAAACTTTGGGAAGAACTAATGATATTTGGAAAAGAAAAGGTGCTATATTTTCATAACATATTTAGAGCTCTGTCTTGGAACAAAAAGAAAGGGTGTATTCTACTTTGCTTCAATAAGCAGAATTGGGCTTGGTATAATGGGTATTACTGGGAAACACAGAAGAAGAATGTTCTCACAGTTGAGCAAAACACTGAAGATTTTTGGGTGGCCTAACAGCCCCCACAGCATGGCCACCACCCCTCCCCACCCGTGTGAACCTCCATTCACCCAAGTTTCTCTTCTTCAGCCAGGACGGCCTCTGTGTAAGAACATTTGAGACACCTGCCACCATAGGACCTCGTCCCACGCTGCTCCACCTGCCTAAATGCTCTCCCTCTGATACTTACCTGGCTCCCTCTCTCCTTCATCTGTCCTCTCTTCAGACAGGTCTCATCAGACCAGCCTATCTAGGTGAATATCCCTGCCAGAATATGCTATCTACCAGCACTAGGAAAGGCAAAATAGAGGCCCCCTTAAAGATATCCATATCCTACTCCCCAGAACCGTGAATATGTTACCTTACATGTGAAAAGGACCTTGACAATATGATTGGGTTAACAGCTTGAGATGGGGAGATCGTCCTGGATTATCTAGGTGGGCACATTGTCATCACATGGTCTGACAAGAATGTGAAAGGTGATGTGACAGACAGAAGCAAAGAGAGACTGGAAATGCTGTGCTGCTGGCTTTGAACATGAAGGATGGGCCCACAAGCCATGGGACACAGGCAGCCTTTGGAATCTAGAGGAAAGGGATTCTCTCTCAGAGCCTCCAGGAGATCAAATGCAGCTGTGACACTGATTGTAGACTTCTGATCTCCAGAGCCATAGATGATAAATTTATGCGCTTGTTTAAGCTGATAAGTTCATAATTTGTTATAGCAGTGATAGAAACCTAATACAAGGGTAATGCATACACAGACACACACACACAGGTGTGTGTGTGTGTGTGTGTGTGTGTGTGTGTGTGTATGATTTTTTCTCTGCTATGTCTACGCTACCTAGGACAGTGCTTGATACATAATAGGAATTTAGTAACTAATCATTGAAGAAATGAAGGCGTGGATTGTTAATGCTTTCCAAAATGGAACGGGCTGCCACAGAGAAGTAAGGGCAGCATACCCCTCACTGGCATATGCCACCCCAAAACGGACAGCATCATAAGAGATGTGATGGAAGCCATTCCTGCCAAGACTAAGTCAGTCCCCTGGTAGAGAGGGTCCACATGCATACCACTTAGCGAAATCACAAAAGTCCTGACAAACTTCAGGACCCTGGACAAACACCGCAACCTTTCTCAAAAGTCAGTAATCAGCATTTTTACAACTAGGTCTCAAAATGTGCTGACCTACGGCTCCCAGGTAGGGCAACATCCCAGAATATTTTGCAGTGCTATAATAACATATGTGGTTAGTTCACCTCTTTAGGTTCAGAAACCTAAAGAAAACCCAGTATTGCCTAATCCTTTACTTCCCTTCTATTGTGGAAATGAGCTGCATGCCCAGCAAGGCCAGCCAACCCTTCCCACCCCCAGGTAGCCTCGGTACAAGGCCCAGGCTGGCCCTCAGCCCTGAGTCGCAGTTTTATTTGTGCAGGAAGGGAGGCTGCGCTGAGGACCACCTCCCCCAGGACAGCACAGGGAGGCCAAGAGCTGCTGCTCAGGGGCTGAAGAAGGTCCAAACGACAAGTCCCAGGAAGATGAAGAGGCAGCCAGAAAGCCACTGACCCGATACGTCTGCTTCAGGACCACAGAGATGGCCAGACGGCGGTCCCAGACCACGGAGAGGGCCTTGCCCAGCAGCAGAATGACGTAGCGGCCAGACTCCACCACCTCAAAGTGAGTCTCATCCTCCATGGGCTTCTTCACATTCACCTGCAGGAAGACAGAGCAGGCGTGCTGAAGGCCCAACACAACAGTCAGCTCTTCCCCCACAGCACACCCGCCGATCCGTCTCCACCGCCCACGGACACGGGAGCCAACCCTGCAGACGGCACGTGCCATCGCCCCACACGGTGGGCTCACCCCACAGGGCCAGCGCCACCCCTGGACAGGTCTGTGTCCACCGCACCTACTGCTCTCCAGGAACACGTGACCCGGATGATAAAACAGGCGGCAGTGAAATCACAACCCCAGGAGTAACATACAGACACCAATAAACAGAAACCATCCCTTACTTCACAAAAAGTGCTTTTTTAGCACTCAGTCTTTAAGTACAGCGGTCCCTAGATAGGTTTTCAACGTGGCGATGATTTTCAGCATCTCTAGTCCATTGTTTTTAAAACTTATTCCCCTATGGAAATAAGCACTAGGCCAGCCTTCCCTGCATCCCACCACCTTCCGCTCTCCGTGCTGCTGGAGTCAGGAACCAAAACCGAGGCGCTCGCTCAGCGCTAGAGGCAGGAATCACACATTCCAGCTTCCAGAAGGACTCTAACCAGGGCCACCACTGTCCTCTGCCCTATGCACAGATGTCCTTTGAAGGAGACTGATACTGCTGATGCTCAGTCAATTGGCCACACTTGCTAAACAGTTTTCCTCCATAATGAGGGATTCACCTTCCCTTCCCTGATGCCAATGGTGGGTATGTGCCGGAAGGCAGGGATGCAGGCTGGGCATGGGAGAAAATGAGGACACCGGGGCAAGTGTCAGCCAGACCCTGGGTCTCCCCAGCCCTACACACAGAGCAGCTGAGCCAAGACTGTGGTCGAGGGATGACCCGCCCCAGTAAATATAGGTTTCAGGGCCCCACCCAGACCTACTATGTCAGAACCTCAGGATGGAGTCCCAGAATCATTCATTTTAAATCCCAGGAGATTCATGCCATGCTTCTGAGTCCTAAGCTCACAATACACAAGCACTGGATCTGTTTACTCTTTTGAGCTCCTCTAAAAATATTTCTCCAACAGCCAGGTGCAGTGGCTCACTCCTGTAATCCTAGCACTCTGGGAGGCTGAGGCAGGTGGATTGCTTGAACTCGCAAGTTCGAGACCAGCCTGAGCAAGAGCAAGACCTCGTCTCTAAAATGAGCTGCGTATTGTGGCGGGCGCCTGTAGTCCCAGCTATTCAGGAGGCTAAGGCAAGAGAATTGCTTGAGCCCAGGAGTGTGAGGTCTCTGTGAGATGTGATGCCAGGGCACCCTATCAAGGGCAAGAAAGTAAGACTGTCTCAAAAAAAAATTCGCCAAAAAGAACTGAAAAAAATTTTTTTAAATAAAATAAAAATCTCCCATAACAAAAAATATAAACAATTTTTTAAAACTCCCATAACACCATAACTTCAACATAGGGGTGCCAAAAATATATACACACATTTTAAGAGATCTTATTGGAAGTAAAATTGATCATTCCCAAAAATGTATGGCCTGCAGGTAAAATGGATGTGTGTAGCATATCTAAGTAACACTTGACCAGTAACGGTACTTGGACTTCAATGTCACAAAGTCATACATAGATAATATCTCTGGCACCCTCACTATGTATGTGCTGCCCTCTGGTCTCAACCCAGCTTCAGAGGTAAGTGCTGCTGCTTCTCATTGAGAGAAGCCAGAAGTGCACCCCTGTCTCCACACATTGTCTATACTTTCACTGACATGGATTTGTCATCCCTATCAATCTGTCACTCGTTCTCATAAAAACAACACGTCCAGGTCACTCCCTTTAATGGCTGCATATCGTCCCACCCATGCAGCTCTAAACAAGCACCTGATAAACGCCCTTAATGAGCCGTCACAAGTGCAGAGGCAGACGTGAGGGGGAGCCTGAAGCTGGCACTTACCTCCCCGTCAAACAGCTCGATCTCTCCTCCCTCCACCAGGATGGTGACCCACTTCTTGCATTTCACTGAGGGGGAGCCGCACCCCTCATTTGCCACCAGGACCCGAAAGGTCCCAGGGTTACTGCCACAGTAATCCTGGAGAAAGAAGGGTGCCGGGACAGAAATATTACCCCTCTGAGCATCACAGGGTGCTGCGGTGTGCCTGTGTGTGTGAGGGGAGTGGGGGGGGGGCATGCCCAGTGAACGCCTCCGGCGTGTCACCCCGGGCTATGACCCCTGAACCAGGTGCCCACCCTGAGTGGGGTGGGGTGGTGAAGGGAAGGGCCGGGAGAGGGAGAGTGGCGTGTGGCCTGCTTTGCTGATACGTCAGGCCCAGAGCCCTCAGTGCCCGCGGGGAACTAGGACAGTCTGACAAGAGAGCATCTTGGGGCTCCAAATTTCAGTTGAATCCCCGTGGACTGCTGGCCCAGAAATGTAACCTAAGACGGCATGGCAGCACCGTGGGTCCGGGCTGCCGCTGTGGCTGAGTAGAGGGGATAAGGGAACACCCGTCCTTGTTAGTCAATTGCACAGAAAATGATGCAAAAGGGAGCACTTCCTGGCAAACACCCCCCTCGTGGTGGCCGTCACTGTGCTATGGTGTGACTCTCGGTTCCACCTCTTATTGGGTAATACTGAGTAAAGCACTCACCTTTCTGATACACACACACACACACAGATGACACACACACACATACAACCACACATATGCATACACTCATACACACAGATAGGCAAACACACACAACCACACATACACCCATACTCACTCACACACCCATACATACAACCACGCACACACCCATACACACTCATGCACACACAGATGCTACACACACACACCCATACAGACACCCATACCCACAGATAGACACACCCATACACACTCATACACACATAGATGATACACACACACCCATACCCACAGATAGACACACACATACACACGCATACACACCCTAGCACCCTCTGCAGAGTGGCTGGGGGCTGAGGCTCCTGTGATCTGTGGTCCTCCCTTCAGGCCACACAGATCTCCAACCCCTGCTGCCCCGGGAATGCTGTTTACAGCTTCACAGGAGAGAGTGCCTCATCTCTCATGAGAAAGGCACTCCTACCTCCTTGCTTACCCACTTGGTGTCAACCAGGAACAGAAATTTACAGGACGCTGGGGAGGAGGGGGTGGGAAGTGGAGGGGCTGGGGTCCCCACTCATGCCACACAGGATGACTCTTCTGTGCCCCCTCCCCCCTCCCCATTCTGAACTGTACCAGGTTAGAAATGAAAGTGGCAGAGAATCCAACTGGACCACAGTGGGGGAAGCAAGTTCCAGGGGTCACTGCAACCCTCCTTCCATGCAGGGCCACCACATATGGCCTGCACGCAAGGCTGCTGGCAGGGAGGGAGAACGGGGGCGCCACCGGCCCAGCCCACTCCCCATGCCACCACGCATCCTGACTGAAGTCATGCCTGCCAAAAGGAGCCAGTGCCTTTTCCTGATTCCACGCTGGTGCGGATTGGGGCTGACGGTAGCTTTTCTCCCTCTATAGTCCTGTTCAACAGACAAGCTTCTGTCTTACTCTTGCAAATCCCCAAGTGAGCAGAAGGGAAACAGACAACCACTTTGCATCTTGCACACCCTATCTCTGCAGGCATTTCTGTGAGGGGCCAGAAAATCACTCCAGGAGAAACTCAACCCCAACATTCTTTCTGCAGACAGAATTGCAGAAACCAACGTGGAAACCCCCAAAAGGCGGCGAGCACCTCCCAGACCCCCCAAGAGAGAAACAGCACCCTCCCCAGCCCGCTCCACACTCACCTGCGCCAGAACGTACTGACACTCTCCGGGGAACAGGTATTTGAGCCCGTCGAAGGTGAAGTAGTGGGCCACACCGATGGCAGAGCACGTGGCATCACACACACGGTCTGTGCAATTCCACTTCCGGTCCCGGCAGACACTAGGGACAGCAATGGCAAGGATGACTGGCTGTGGGTCTGAGGGGCGTGTCTGGGCAGAGGAGACAATGACGGAACACAGAGTGCTCCAGGGGCCTCCCAACCCTCCAGGGAGCCTCAAGAAGTTGAGGATTTTCAGCCTCTGAAGTGCAGCTTCACAGGTCCAGCACGGAGACAGAGGGAGCCATGGTGATCTCCAGTTGCCAGGGGGAAACCGAGGTGCAGAAGGGAAGGGGTTGTTCAAAGTGATCCAAGCAGCCGAGCAGGGGGCCCAGATCCTCCTAAAGCTCAGCCTTACCCTGGAAGCCACAGTCTACCTGACGGTGGCCACTGGGTCTCCAGGAAATAGACACACTGAGGTTGAACCCCAGGAGACTAAGGGAAAAAATGAGACAGACTGCAGGAAAGCCGTGAGTCTGGAAAATTGTGGTGAACTGTAAACTTCTGCTATGAGAGGTTTTGTGTGCAGCTTTGCGTTTCAATCCACAGTGATTTGCCAACTGCCACAAGCTCTGGCCCACCACCCATCATGACCAGAGGTGACATCAGGAAGCCCATGTGTGCGTCAGAGATGGTGAACTCAGACCTCAGGCCCAAAAGACAGCCCTCCTGCCACTGCCCCTGGGCCCCTGCTGACGCTGTGCACAGCCCCGAAGTCAGGGTAAATGGATAGGGGCAGGGGTGATGTGAAGAGTGGCCAAGAAGAAGGGAGAAGGGAACCAGCCAGCCCCACCAAGTCCCTCCTCAAACCACGCCACCGCTGGCATCCCCCTGAGCACCTATGGGCAGTCTACAGCCTGTGAGGAAAGGACTTCCAGAACCCCTGCTCACTGGCGTTTGCTCACAAATGCAATGACTGACATGGAACAAGTCCTTACCTTCCCCAAGGACTGCTCCCGGAACAGAAACACAGGGAGAGCATCCCTAGTCTGAAAATCCAAAACCCAAAATGCTCCAAAATCCAAAACTTCTTGAGAACCAACAGAGTGCCACACGGATGGCTGAGGCAGTGACACTCTTGCTTTCTAAGGGCTCAGTGCACACAAACTTTGACTCATGCACAAAATTACTTAAACTGTTGTATAAAATTACCTTTGGGCTATGTGTTTAAAGTATATGTGAAATATTAATAAATTTCATGGTTAGACTTCAGTCCCATCCCTAAGGTATCTCATATATATGAATACTGCAACAACCAAAAACGACTCAAAACTTGGAACACTTCTGGCCCCAAGCATTTCATATAAGGGCTACTCCACCTGTCCTGACCTGTAGGGTAGTGATGAGCACAGATAATACTAGAGCTTCTTCCCATTTTATAGATAGAGAAACGAAGGCACAGAGAAAAGGAAAAAAGTAACCAGGTTCCCATAGGGTGCCAGGGCAAGTGTGGAAAGTCATGTGGCCACGTCGGCCACCTGCCCCTCACTCCACCCGCAGGGAAGCCCCTCGCAGGGGCTCACCAGGTGTTGCAGGCCATCTTCACCGTCTCTCCTGGAGCATACTCTTTGCCCTGATGGAAGCAGGGACACCTTTCCAAGGCCACACATCTGTTTTCATGCCGGACCTAAAGGAAAAGAATCCAAAAGTCTTGAGGGCCACAGTGACTGATCTAACTCCCCACCGGGGAGGTCACCTGGGGCTTGGGCCCCCCCAGTGAACCCAGCACAGCAACTAGGACAGAGCCAAGGATGGGGAGCCACGCCCAGGGCTTGGCAAACTTGAACTCCCATCTACACGGCTCCCGCCTGTTTATTAATTGAAGACACTGACCACCCTCTGCCCTCTCACGCAGAGGCATTTCTGGGGGCTGTAACCTGTGACGCCTCTCTGAAAGTGTCAGAAGGCCCTGAAATGTGCCTGTCCTTAGATCTAGCCATTTCCTCCCAAAGGATTTCTCCAAAGGAAATAGAGTTAAGGACAAAGATTAATGGAGAGCTTTTTTATCATTGCAAAAAGAAAGAATGGAAACAATCAAGTATTCAGCTATAGGAAAATGATTCAACCCATTAAGGAATTCCCAGGTGCTGGTCTCCTATGGTGCCTTGGAAGAATCTTAAATGATGTGAGAAATAATTATGCTGTTCGTTTTTAAAATAAGAAAGAAAACTATACATACATATGATTCCAAATTTATACATATTTCAAGAGAGACTAGTAGGAAATACAGAAGTTGCCTCCAGGTGGTGGGCTGGGATAAGGGAGAAGGGGGATTTTATTTTCTTTTTTGGTCTTTAAATTTTTTTCTGAATGTTCTTTAATGAGCATATATTATGTTTGTTAAAGAAGACAGACACTATATTGAATAAAATTAATATACATTAGTGCTCTTGAAGTGGGAGCTGAATACTGGGCGTAAGTAGGAATAAATCAAAGCCAGGGGGGCGGTGCCTGTAGCTCAGCGAGTAGGGTGCCAGCCCCATATGCCGAAGGTGGCGGGTTCAAACCCAGCCTCGGCCGAACTGCAAAACAAAAAAACAGCCGGGCGTTGTGGTGGGCGCCTGTAGTCCCAGCTACTCAGGAGACTGAGGCAAGAGAATTGCCTAAGCCCAGGAGTTGGAGGTTGCTGGGAGCTGTGTGACGTCATGGCACTCTACTGAGGGCGATAAAGTGAGACTCTGTCTCTACCAAAAAAAAAAAAAAAGCCAGGTTCCAGGGGCTGGTCCAAGCCACATAAGTCCTTCCTCCCCAGTGCCCTGAAGTTTAAATGCACTGCAGGGTGCACTCTACTTCCCTGCCCTCCAGCCCTTAGGAGGTTACTTAGATGAGCATGTTACACTCCCTGGGTGGGGGATAGAGGGTCTAGGAATTGCTGGCCACAGTTGCACAGTTGTTTGGCCAAACCCACTGGGAGAACTCTGGGGGAAGCCCTGGATGTCTGCTCTGGCAAGGCCCAGCCTCAGATGTCCTCAACAGGACATGGCACCTTGGTTCCAGGGAGAGGTCAGAAGCCCCTGGGCTGGTCAGCTTAGGCTCCATGTGACCCAGCCACTCCCCACACAAGCCTGAGTTCCCAGGGCCTGGGACCAGACAAAACAGACAAAGCCCTGGGCACAGGGCAATCTCGGGCTGAAGAAAGGGCTTTCATGTCAAGGACCTAGGCTAAAATTGGGTGTGTGCATGTATGTGTGTGTGTGTGTTGCAAGGGCGAGAACAGGCTTCTATTTAACACCACCTCATTCACCCTCAGGAGTCCTTCAAAGCCAAATTATTTATAGGGCAGAGAGTGAGGAAGGGCAACTACATTCTTAGTGGCTCCCCCTTAGAACTGCTGTTCTTGGCTGGGCGCCTGTAGCTCAAGCAGCTAGGGCACCACCCACATACACCAGAGCTGGCAGGTTCGAATCCAGCCCGGGCCTGCCAAACAACAACAACAACTACAACCAGAAAATAGCCGGGTGTTGTGGCGGGCACCTGTATTCCCAGCTACTTGGGAGGCTGAGGCAAGAGAATCACTTAAACCAGGAGTTGGAGGTTGCTGTGAGCTGTGATGGCACAGGACTCTACCCAGGGCAACTGATATGAGGACAATTAGTGACAATTATTGACACAGTGGAGGTGAGGGAAGGGGAGAGCAGAGAGAGAAAGAATGAGGGAGGGGTGGGGAAAGGAAGAGCAGAGAGAGGGAAGGAGCGAGGGGGGGTGGGGTCTTGGTGTGTGCCACACCTTTTGGGGGCAAAACACGATTGTAAGAGGGACTTGACCCAACAAATGCAATCAGTGTAACATGTTTCTTGTACCCTCAATGAATCCCCAACAATAAAAACTGCTGTTCTTGGAAGACAATGAGCTTAGGCACCCAGCAGGGAAGACAAGACAACTTGGTAGCAGCAGAAAGGGGCTGAAGTGCTGGAGTCTTCACAGGCTCTGTCACAATCAGGGTCATTCCCACTTTCCCCCACCCCCACCATCACCTCTTGCTGAAGTCCCAGGCCTGCCACCTAGTGGCTGCTATAAGAATGGCGGCCGCACCCCATGGGGAGCCATACTGTGCTGCCCAGCACCCTCCCCTACAGCTAAACAAGATCAGATCATCAGCCTCCTTACTAAAACACTACAGGAGGCAGAAGTGAGGCCAGATGACAGGAGGGAGTCCAGGAAACAGAACCTGGCTTGCCTCGCATCTGCAGAATAGACAGCTGCCCCTCACCTGTAAGCAGGCTGGCTTGAGGGCTTCTGGGCCTCCTGGTCTGAGAGCTGCATGTTTTTACCACTCTCCAACGCATTGACAAAAACTCCCACACCCCATGGTTCGGGGAGTCCCTCTCCCTTCATCCAAGCATGGGTTTACAGGAGCCCAGCCCTCCTCCAATGGATACAACACTCAAACCCCAGCTGGGCCATGAGAGAACTCTGCGGCCACTCCCTCCTGAGTGCTCCCTGGCAAAGCAAGTGCCTGCTCTCTGCCCTGACTTGTGCCAGCAAAAGGAGGTTATTACTTGTTGGGTTACAATATTAAAAGAGGACCCGGATATTAAATGAAGGCTGCTATGAAGACAACAGTGGAATAGGGCTAGATCCACAAGTTAGAGCTGGAGGGAGAGAGAACACACCTCATCAGGGAGGAAAGGGTCTCCAGGCCCAGCATGGCCCTTCCTACTAAGGAAAGAAGATCCATTAGCAACAGCCCAGCTAAAAGCACCCAGAGAACCCTAAAGCACTAAAAAAAATTGTGGAGATAGAAATTCATGCGGAAAGAGTGTCACGGAGATAAAGCATACTGCAGGGCATAGCAGAACTCAGACTGGGGCTGCTCAGATACTAGGGAAGGCGGACAGAGCAGCCTCTAAGAGCATTTTGTGGCAAGCCACTAAAACCTCATGATAGAAATGAAAAGAACTCGCTCCACCTAGTGTTTGTCCCTTTGGGACACCAGAAGGATACTAAGATAACATTTGTGAATGTTCTTTGACAACTTCAAAAAAAAGAAAGAAAAAACACAAAGCAGAAATAGCTGTCACATTTTTCAATCAACTCCAAGATACCTGGAGTAACAATGGTTCCACCTGAGAACACAGTACTAGGTCTTGGTCAGCTCCAAGAAAACTTATGAAGTAGAAAAAAGTTGATTTTGTTATCCTTCTCTGAAAAGTCCTATTCTCCCCCTGCCCCAAACATGAACACCATACTGACTCATTCTCCAAAATCTTTCCTACCTTCCAACTGCCCCTTGTTTATTCACCTACTCCGTTAATGCCGCGGTCCAACACAGGTGATTTCAACTAGATGTTTGCTAGACAGAGAAGCAGTCTTATTAAATAATGCACACTAAGGTGCAAATGACTCTCCCCACGAGGATTTATGAGGGTATTAGGTTTTATTTAAGCTTTTGCTTGTTAAGCAAAATGAATCTGTGCTTATTATGTTTCAATTAGCCTGATTAGGTAAAAAATTATAGAACACGTAGGCGATCCTTCTGGGCAGGAGGGCTTCCGTGGGCCTTTTAAAATTACATCTCATAGGGTTTACAATGCCCACATGTGAGGCTCCCTATGGACAAGGCCCAGAACTCAAGCTCTAGAGTTTAGGAAGAAGTGCCAAAGTTTCCAACCTTCGTATGGGACCAGGAGAAAACTGGGCAGCCAAGGACCAGGGACAAGAGCACACTTCTTAGCTGCCAAGAGGTTCCTAACACCAGCAGACGCTCAGTACCAGTTTGGGAAATATACGTTTTAAAGGGCAAGTTAGCACCCCCCCCCCATGGCAGTGATACCACATTTTCACCAGAGGCCTGAATGTTTGTACCTAGTGTGATAGAAGAGGCTGAAGGCGTGGGTCCCTGAGGGTTTCTTCCCCTGGTCAGGCTCCCATGCTGGAAAGTGAATAGCGCAGCGGGTTGTTCTTTGCTGCCACCCAATGGTGGAATCAGGTAATATTCTAACTAGGGAGCGGATGCTTCAGAAATTTCCAAATCAGAGAAAAAGATTTGAGAAATCTTCTAGTGCAATCCTCTCATTTTATTGATCCATTGGTCTCAGAATGTGGACACTGGGGTCTGAAGCGTTTCTCCCAGGTGCGCTGACTGTAGCATCCCTGTTCATAGTAGGATTCATGGTTTCCCTCCATGAACTCGTTATAATAGTGGCCATTACCACCACTTAAGCATCTCTTCAGTCCTCCCAACAGCACTTCTAATCCAATTTTGCAGGTGAGAAAATTAAGACATCAGTTAAGTAGATGTTAGGAGCCAGTATTCACCCACAGAAGTGAGGGGTTCCAATAGCATGCCTTTCCACGCGCCTTGTCCACCAACCATTCACTGTGGTGTTGACTGCTTAGCAAAAGGCCCCCTACCCTCCTGTTCCCAAGCCAGAACCTTGTTCAGTGGCAGGAACAGAATTGGGAGCCAGTAGAGTGGACCAGAAAACTTCTGCTGCAGCCAGGTGGCAGGCCTGGGGAAGTCAGAAAGAGAGGGGCTCCTTCCCTGCCCCCCAACATTTTCAAATAGGTATTCTAGACATATAATGGACTCTGAGGGACACCTTGAAGGAGGAGAGGCAATCTTCAACCGAAGACACTGCTGCTCAAAGCACAGTCCCCAGACCAGTCTGTGATGATGTGAGTACAGAAACTGAGAGAAAGTTTAGAAAATCTTATGGCAATTTGACAGAATAATGTCATGTCTGTTTCATGTAGTAAAGGTGGGGTGAGGGCTCATATTTTGTGTCTCATTGCTTTTTGTTTCATTTTTCTGATAATCTATTTTTGTTGTATTTACAAAAGAATTAGTCCACAACAAATTGGAAATTTAAAGAAAAGGGTCCTTCCCAGCACTCTCTTAGGGACAGGAGAAGCTGATTTGGGAAGCCTGTGAGACATTTCTACCATTCTGTAACACCCTCTGGTTTTAAAGTGCTTTCACATGCATCTTTGGACCCACGGCCAATGGGTTGTGAAGGCAGAACAGGAATTAAGTGTGAATATAACCAAAGAGGCAACTGAGCTTCAAAGAAAGAGTGAAGGGTTGTGTGCTGGGAGGCAGCGAAGCCCAGCCTAACGGTTCTCTGCCTCTCCTGGCTGCTCTGGCCGCTCTTGCTACAGTTGATCTACCCCACGATAAAGCCACTTCCCTTTCTCCTTTCAAGTCCTCAGAATGTGTAATCTGCGACCCTCTCCCCAAATCCTTGGTGACATCCCTCAACCCTACCATCTCACACAGGGGACAGGGAAGACAGAGAAACACCTCTAGGGTAATGTCTGCCCCATCAAATGGGCCCGGAGTGCTTGCAGCCCCATTTTTTGTGTGTTGTGGCCAAGAACATATGTTCCTTAATGCAGCCAGCACACTGCACACACCTAATAAATTACACAGACTTCTCTGCTCTCTCCAAAATCTGGCCTCCACAGGCATTGTAATGAAGCTGTTGTGAAAATAATCTAATCTCTTATCATATGAGCTTTTGAGTTTATAATGCCCTGTAGTTGAGGTGAGAATCACCTCATTAGGTGACAGGTCTCCAAAAACTGGCCTTAGTATACATGCCAGATGCTTCAGGAATACCAGATAAGCTCCTAATGGTACAGCCACATCCTATGGATGGGCTCTCTCTCCCCACTTGGGATTAGGGGTCATAATAAAATTACTGTGATTTTTAATATTTGAGACTATCTGTATTGTTTCCTACATAACAAAAAAAGTGCATTTAAAAGAGTTCCTGATGCTGGCATAGTCCTAAGTGATGTCCCTTTTCTTGCTTAGACTTCCCTAACATTGGGAAAATTTCTCCTCCAGGAGAGATGAAGGGACAGTGATCTATGTCCCCCTCCAAAGCTCTGAGACACTCAAAATATAAGTCCCTAGGGATTAAAAAGAGCACTAAGGAAGATTTCCCTGCCCAACCCAGGTCTGAGCTTCCCCCCCTCACAGACCTCTTCCTAAGGAGCCAATAACCCCTTCCAGTTTGAAGCTGCTCACTGGCCAGTTTCTAGTTCCCACACTAGAAAAGATGGTTCCAGAATCCTCATTGGTTGAGACAGAGGGGAAACGCCCTTACGAATTAGTAAGAGCTGGTCACTCTGTTTGGGAGGGGAAGTAGAAAGGCACGCACTCCAACCCCAGCCTTCCTGAGGGACACTGGCCATGGGTCCAAGTTCCCTACAGGATCCTGGCAGTTCCCCTCAACTGGGGGCCTGGGCATCACTAATTCCTCTCCATGGCCATAGAAGAACTGTCCCACCTCTCCCATCCTGACCTCTACACCCCTACAGAGCCCTCAACACTCACGTTGGCTTAAGGAACTGGAGTCAGGGAAGACAAGAAGACAGGATGCATTTGAAAGAAAAAAAACCAGAAGCTGCATCCTTCAGGGTGGCAAGAATAATACATATATAACCTATTTAATACAAAACTAGCTAAAGGTTAAAGTTGGGAGGGAGGCAAAAGGCATGACATGCCCAGGTCATCTCCACCAGCAGAAGCTCTAGAAGATGCACCAGGAACCAGGCAAATGCAAAGCAGCATGGCCCTGGACCTCGGACCCACTTTACGGATGAAGAAGACAAGGTTCAGTGCGGGGAAGAGACCCGCCAGGCCCAGGGCTGAATAATGGCATGGCAGGGCATCAATGTCTTCTATTGAAGTGGAAAGTTATAAACAAAAATGTAAATTATACACAAAGACGTGTGTGTTCCTCCCTCTTCATACCACAGAATGCAGCCATAGGGAAAATTCTAGTGGATACGCCTGTCTTTACTCGTATTTACTCTCTTTGCTGCCTATGGCACTCCTACAAGTTCCTATATTTTTGTCAGATCCCATCAGGGTCAACCCCAGACATTTTCCTACCGACTCCCTCCCTAACTCTGGTGACTGACTCAGACATGATTCCTCCCCAGCCCCCGTTCCCATTCGCACAGCCCCCATCAGCATCCTTGTTCAGCTCTTGTTTATTCCTCTCTCTGGCTCCACAGCCCCTCATTCATCCCTCCCTGCAGGAAAATGAAAGGGAGGGTCCCAGCCCTGCACAGAGGGGCTCACCATGCCCGGGGGGCAGAGACAGCCAGAGACACAGCCGGTGCTCATACAGTCCAGGTCATAGTTCTGGCACGTCTTGGCACACTCGAGTCCTTCTGCCCGTGGGTTGTCAGCAGGGCACACCAGCTTGACCATGGGGGGCCGACAGGACAGACTTCTTTTGCCTTGAAGGTAAGAAAATACTAGGGGTGATTAGGGAAGGAGAGAATGGATCCACTTTCCACATTGTCCTTTGGTCCCTAGGGGCCATCACACAATTCGAGACTCAGAGTTGCACACTCCCTGGAATAAGATGCTGCCCCACCTCGGGTGGAGTCTGCTCTGAGTGCAGGACTGGGAGGAAAGCCTCACCCTTGCATCTGAGCTTCTGACCTCTGGCACACTGTGGCAGCTCTCACCACCCTCAATCCTGCCGTGGCAGGTTGCATTGAATCAGCAGAAATTTGCAGACTCAGATTTTAAAAGACTTCGGTTTGGGTGCTAAAAGTGAAGCTTCAGTGGGACCCAACAAAACCATTGCTAAATGGGGACAACTAATGTAGGAAGAGAAGGCCACAAGGCCACAAAGCCTTTAAAGGGGCCTCTGCCAGACACTCTATTTAAATTTGCAGCACCCCATGCACTGGCGCTCACCTCCCTCCTCCCTGCTTTGTTGATCCCCCACCGGTACAGTGTGCCTGTTTTTCTCACCACCTGACACAGTACACATTGCACTACTGGCTGGCTGTCCAGCCCACCGGGCCCACTAGAATGCATGTTCTCCGGAGGCAGGACTGCCGTCTGCTCTGCTCTCTGACATACCCTATTTCCTGACAATTAGTAGGTATCCAGGGCTGACTGGATAATGATGACAGCAGAGGACTGATAGAGCGTCTGTCTTTCCAAAGCCCCCAGGCACTTAATAGCATTTATATCACTGACTATCTCCTAAGGGCAAGAAAGCCAGAATTTTCAGCCTTGTTTTTATAAAGAAACTTTTGTTGGGAAATAGAAATTATAAAAGATTAAATGGCTTTTCCCAATCTGCAAAGAATTCTAGGAGTTTCCTGACTTTGAAAAAGGCAATACCTCCCAGGGACTAGACTAGAAGGCCCTGAGCAAGAGGAGCATTGAAGACGGGTCAAAGAGGCAGGATGCAGCAGAAGGGGTGGGAGTGGGGGACAAGTGCTTCAAGTGAGAGAAAGAAAACAGAAAAATTTAGGGACCTTGAGGTCACAAGTTCTGATTTCAACTTTTGAGCCACCCACATGCTTGGGATCTTGCCCCAGCCTAGGTCAAGAGATGCTGCCCAGTCAGTTATGCAGAGAGCCAGACCTCTCCCCCAGGGCACCCTGGAAAGCAAGCAAAGTGACACAGACCTGGGGCCCCGGGGGGCGGGGGGTCTTGTGGTCACCCACTTTTCTCCCCACCTCCACCCCTACTGGAAGAGTCCTTTCTAAGCAAGAATGAATGATTGATCTTCTGGAGCCAAATAAGGCCCCTGTGATCCATAAATGGGAATGTGCCCCCACAGCCCAGTGTCAGGTCAGCCCCTTCTCCCTTCTGTGCCTTGTCCTTAAATAGTCTAGCAACTATTCAGATCTTCAAACTGAAAACAACTGGCCCGGGTCTCCCTCTTTCAAATCGATCTGCGAAGCATTCCAAAGAGAGAGATGTCCTTATCAGCTTGTCCGTAGAGAACAAGAAGCCATCAAAAAAGAGTGATTGTCACCACAACCAAGGGGACCAGCTCACTCACAGCTCTTCACTGAGTTAACCAGGGTCAAAACAGGGGTCTCACTGAATCTATCTTGCAGATAATTCAGTATTTTCCCTTCTATAAAACAAAATACTTCTTGCCTCGATGATTTAGATTTACACATGCAAAGGCATGTCTCAACCTGAAAATCACTCACACAAACCCAGAAACTGTGCCAATCCTGGAAGAAGCCAAATCAGTGCCTGAACGCACAGGCACATGGACAGCGCCGCCCTGCTCTCCCCGGGTTCCACATGGGAGGCATCTGCGCAAAAGGCGAGGGGCCTTCCACGACTTCCGTACTCACTGCGGTGAGACTGGGGCCCGCCGAACACGTCCAGCAGCAAGCTTCCCGGGGCGCCACTCATGGTGCAGCGCATGACGCCATCCTCACAGTAGCTGCGGGGAGGGAAGCCACAGCTCAGCTCTGCAGGAGCATCACACCTGCTGCCTACATGGCCCCACCTCCACTCACTCTCTACCCCTCCAACCAGGCTCCTGGTCCCCAAACCCCTGAAGCAGAGTTTGCTAAGACCACAAGTGATCTGTGTCACTAAATCCCTTGGAATTTTTTCAGTTCTTTTCTTACCTGATCCCCTCTACTCTGTTCATCAGCCTTCCCCAGGCTCCATCCTGAGCATTCTCTTCTCCCCCTGTGCTGTCACCCACACCCCCAGCTTCACTCACAGACATAATTCACAAATTGACATCCACAGCTCAGACCTCACCTCCCAAGCTCAGATCTCTATGCTCAAGTGTCTACACAATAGCCCCACTGGGTGTCTCAAAGACACTTCAAACTCGATATACCCAAAACTGAAATGATCAGCACCACCAAGGTCAGTCCTCTTGCAGGGCTCACTGAATGATACCATCAGGTTTCACAACCAGAAACCCAGGATCAGCCATGACGCTGCCTTCTCCCTCATCCTCTGTTCCTGATCCATCACCAAGCCCGTGGACCTGGCTTCCAGCTATACCGCTGGAATTCATATCCTCTTCCATAGCTCCTCTGCCACCAGACAAGAAACCTCTTGCCCAGACTATGTGAAAATCTTCTCACTGAGCACATTTCTATAAATTGCGTGTGACTACTCTGCACGTATGTTTGTTTAATTTATATAAAAGGTATTAGATATTGCACCGTGTTTTGCTTTTGCCAGTGTTGTAAAGATTCATCCTCATTCACCCACTGCTGCTCCCAACTGCTATGGGACATGCTGCAATGTGTACCCACTGCCTTTTGCCCACTCAGTCTCCCAGTCTTGGGCATAGGTTGTCACTTGCTTCTTGCCACCACCAACAAAACTATGATGAGCACCTCCAGGCATGTGCCCTTCTGAACCCGTGTGAGGGTTCTGAGGTATATACTGCCCAGAGCGGAGTGTGGGGACATCAGTGTAGACAGCCAATCTGCATGTGCTGGGCCAAGTAGCCACGCCATCACAGCAGGTGAGGGGGTCCTGTGATACTTAGCATTACTCATTGTTTTAATTTGCATTTTTCTAATGGTAAGAATTCTGAACACTTTTAATGTGGTTGCTAGTCAATAAATATTCATTGACTAAGAGAATCAGCCCTTCCCTCTCTGGGCACATACAGAACCTGTCCCTTCTGGTTTTTAACTAGTGCCCAGTTTTGTTTTGTTTTTAATTCTCCCCCAAGTGTCCTGCTCTATCTGACAACTGGACATGACCCCAAAGCTTAATTTTATGAAAAGCCCTGCAGATAGGTTAAAAATCAACTCCTAGCCCCTGCTTGGCCTTGGCTGTGCTGCTTCTTTGAGCCAAGCCAATAGCTGAAGCCACCCAGGCCACCCGTGCTGCACCTTCCTACCACCCTATCACCTTCTCAAGGTCATGGTCAGCACTCGTGCTCCAGCATGCAGTCTAAAGAATAAAAACAAACAGCCTGAGATCCTTCTGGCACACCTGCCCCATGAAATCCAGTTTTCTAAGTGAAGTGGAGAGATAGGATGCCCAATAGCTTTCGGCCCGAGTGCCTGAAGGGGACACTCAGGAGGAGGAAGCAAATATGGAGAGGTCACCAATGTCCCACCCTGAGAAGAGCCTGAAGGC
This sequence comes from Arctocebus calabarensis, assembly GCA_963573935.1. Taxonomy (NCBI): domain Eukaryota; kingdom Metazoa; phylum Chordata; class Mammalia; order Primates; family Lorisidae; genus Arctocebus; species Arctocebus calabarensis. The sequence goes on along the minus strand of CAUYON010002293.1, from coordinate 13,511 downwards.
AGAACTAGTCCCCAGCCCTGTTCACCCAGGGGCTGCCACAAGCCATCAGGACCACCTTCCCCGTTATGGTGAAACAGCTGCCACAGTGGTGTCCTCCAAGTAATCCCACATTCTATAGTCTGGCCTTTTCCCTCATCATGCTACTGATAAACGGAGACCACCATGACTTTCTGACCACCAAATTCAAAGGCCTATATTCAGTGTAATATGAAGAGTTCAAAAACTCCTGGGTTCTCATTACTTGCTGGATAATTTGGGTAAGCATTAAGCTCTCGAAGCCTGCAAGCCCTGCCTGCCCTACAGTATCATTTTAAGGTCACAGAGAGAAATATCTTGAAAACTCCAGCCAGACGACTGTAGCAATACAACCATCAGGGTGAGGTCAGGACCAAACCTCCATGATGCAGCACTGCCTGGTTCTGCCCTTTTGCTCTTCTTTTTCATCGTTGGCCTCTCCCGGGCAATCCTCTTTTCTCTCCTCTTGCCTTCTGCACCTTCCCCCATATCCTGACTCAGCCCTCTTTCCTGCTCCTTGGCCCACTCACTCTAGTGAGCCTCTCACCCCTTCTGGCTACAACTGTCACCTCCACCCAAATCTTTTTCTCACCCACATTCCAAACCCATAATTCAAGATGTTTGTTCCACTTGTTTCCCCCAAGATGTCCTGCTAGTAACTCAAAGTCATTAAGATCAAAACTGAACTCTTTACCTGCCCTCCACCTCCAGAGAGCCCTTTCTGTTCTTGAGGCACTCTTCACCTCGGTGCTCAAGTTCAGGACCCCAGAGCCAGCCTCCACAGCAGCTCCTCATCTCAGACATCCTGTGAGTCCACCTGCTTCCCCACTGTCTCTGGCTTCCAGGCCCACTCACCATTTCTGCTGTTATCCCTGCCTGTCCAGGGCAGACTAACTTTCTATCAGTCTGTGTCAATGTGTCCCTGACTTCACAGCTCATGAAGCTTCCAGAACCCACTCCCTGAAGGTACTCCTGAACCTATTTGCTCCCTGTCCAGAACCTCCAGGGGCCCCACTGCCTACTGCTCTAGCATCAGTCCTCCCCTACCTTTCCAAGACCCCTAACCCTCCAGTCTCATCTCTCCTTCATATTGTATCTATTCCTACCAGAGGACCTTCCTTGGGGACTGCGGACTACTCCTTGTGCCCTTTAGTCCCCAGACTTCTGCTCCACTAGAACAACCCTCCTCCCATCATTCTAATTCACCTGTGCTAGTGGAATCCTCCTCGAGCTCAAAAGCTACTCTGACATGGAGTTTCCCTTAATTCTTCCTAAATGGGAATAATCTTCTCCTTTTCTGAATGAGCAGGGCTTTTTATGTCTCTGAGACAGCCAGTCTACCAAATGTTACAGTTATTTCATCTCAGAACACACTAACTGTGTACCTACTTTGTGCCAGAACTGTGTTAGGGATTGTGGATCAGGGCCTAAGATATGGTCTCACTCTTGGGGCAGTCACAGTCCAGTGGGTACATGCAACATGTTTTACTGAAATCCAAGCCCAGTAGCAATAATTGTTTTCAAAGGAGTACTGAAAACCTGCTTTGGATACATGAGGTAGGAGGGCTAGAAATTAACGTCACTGGAGTGATGAGAAAAAACATCATACTGAATGCAATGAGCAGATCTTATTTGGATTACTTATTGCTTTGAACAAACCAATCATAAAAAGATATTTTGATAAAATCAGGAAAAAGTGAATATGGACTGAATCTTAGATGTTATTAACTCTAAGGAGTTATGGTTAATATTAGGTTAATAATGATATTAGGGTTATGTTTTGTAAGTTCTTTTTTATTAGAAATACATAGTGAAGTATTTGCAGGTGAAGTGATACATCAGAGGTTTTCTTTAAACTAGTTCAGCCAAAAAGAGGAGGTGGGAGTGAACAGATGAAATAAGAATGTCAAAGTGCCAATAATAATTGAAGTTGGGAAGGGATACATTAGGGCTCCTTATACTATTTTTTCTATTTTTATGTTTATCTAAAATTTTCTGTGATCAGGACATTTTAACTGGACTCCCCTAATAGACTGTCAGCTTCTTGGGGGACCACGCTGTGTCTGGTTTATCGTGAGATCAACAATTGTTATCATGAGATCAAAAATGTTAGCCAGAATCTGAGACAGAAGAGGTGACGGGTAAGTGTTTGTCCAACAAATTTTCTGTTGCAAATTTCTTCTGTGACGATGGCAGCCCTGTTGATGCTGATCATCACAGAAGGCATTGGCAAAAAGCTGCCAGAGGCAAGCCTGATTTGGAGTTAAGAAATGGGGTCTAACATGTACTAGTGTGCAGTAAAACTTAAGAACTCCTACTCCCAACCTGGAGTTCTAGCAGCCTTCATAGTATGGAAGTCAAAAGACCTAAGCCAAATGCCCACTGAGCCGGTGATGTGCTGTGCAAATCTGGACAAGCCACATCCTATCTTGGGCCTCAGTTTACCCATCCAGGAAGTGAAGGACTTGGAGGACCATCTTCCGCTCCAGCTCTGCCATTCCAAGGACCTTGGCCCTGCTGCCTGCACTTACCACATGGTGTGATGGTCTGAGAAAATGTCTGCAGGCTGGAAGATCTCACCATCGTGGTAACAGGGGCACTGGGCCTTGGGCACACAGTCTCCCCTCTCATCCAGGTAGAGCCCTGGGGGGCAGAAACAGCCTTCCAGGCAGACCTCATTGCATTCTTCATCCGGGTGTGAGAGGGAGCGGCAGGTCAGGTTGCAGGGGGTCCCACACTGCAGGTACACCTGGCCTTGAGGGCAGCTCATTGCTAGAGAGAGGAGAGAGGAAAGCAGGCCTCAGTGGAAACAGTAGACAACAGTAACTGTGCTTCTGGGACTTGGCGTGCCACCCTAGTAGCTATGACCCCTAAGTATATCTGTACAGTCATCACGTTCATTTCCTACTATGAGCAAAAGTTCATTTTTCAGCACATAAAGTATACTGTAATATGGAAGCACACATTTTCTCCTCCCCTCAGCCAGAGGGTACATACTTTAGTCTCCTCTGAATTCTCAAATCCTAGGACATAGTCAAAATCCCAGTGGGTTTTGAAGCTGTAAATATTAAAAAGAACTGAGAGTGACAGGCAAGAGTATCCCTATGACAATTAATGACAATAGCTACCATGTATTGAGCACCTACCGAATGCCCTTCTCTTCACACAGGTTTCATGCCTCACACAGTGAGTTAGCTCTCTCATCATTCCCGGTCAGAAAACTGAAACTTAAGCCAAGTGACTTGTCAGGGGCATGCCCCTCAGGAAGAAGCAAAGGCAGGATTTGAACCCAGTTCTATGACCCTAAAGCTCGCGCTCATAAACATTACGCTCTAAAAAGGAAAGAGTCCCTTGGGGGACTGCTGGTAAAAAAAGAGCAGGGTTACCCTTATACCTCCCCCAGCAATATGGGCAGAGCCCATCTATCCACAGCCTTCCCCCTCCATGGCCTCCCACAGAGAAGTCCCACAGAAGACAAAAGAAAGGAGGAAGTGTAGCAATGCACTAAGCGACTAAAAGAATGGGCTCTGTATCTCAAACACCTGGGTTCAAGCCCCAAGTCCACCAGTAGCTAGCCATGTGACTTTGAGCAGTACCCTCACTGGAATAAGATAATATCCGCCTGGGTCTGTGGAGGTTAAATGGACTCCATCCTTCCAGGAATGCCTGGCATGTGGTGAACATGCACTGCTCTTATCATTATTGCTGGGAAAACACAACTCCAGCTCAGCAGGCCCAAGATGGAAGGGGCATTCCAGAGAAAGTACACCTGGCATTCTGAGCAAAGGAGGGCTTGAGGGTGGTAGGGAGCACCTACCCTTTCAAAACACTTCCCCATTGCTGACCAGCTGCCATGAAAACCTCTCCAGGCACAGTCCTCCCATGACTGTAATAGAGTCCCCTTCTATTAGAATTATTTCCACAGCAGAAACTGCCCTCCCACCCCACCCCTGCAGAGCATTTCACAAGTGCTGTAAAAGTAAACTCTGGCCATGAACTTCAGCAGGGGGTGTAGAACCTCTGGAGAGACCCTGCAGCCTCCCTCACCTACAACCACCTTGGACTTGGTGTTGGAAGGCAGCTGGGAAAGGAAGGGGCTCTCTAGTCATAGTTGACATAGACTTTTCTCTGAAAGAGTAAAGAGGTTGGGTCATTGGATGAATATTTAGAGGGAGGGTAGATTAAGATGGGGCGTATTAGGCAATAAAGATGAAGTTCCCTTTCAACCCACTGAGTCTATGATGACAAGGACACATTTCATCTGGGCTGCCAGACTGGAGAGCTTCTTTTGCTCTGGTAGACTGTCTCTAGAGGTAGCTTGAAGCCTTTTTAAGTTTCTCCTTGAGCCATCTCCAGAAGAAATAACGCACGTCAGTTTCACAGACATATACCGTGCCCGGGACTGGGCATGCCTCTGAGCGCCAGACACTATCCCTCCCAAGGACACAAGGATACAAGGAGAGCAAGACTTTATCCTGGCCATCAGGAAACAAGGGTCTCATCTTCCCAAAGGAAGCATAACCATTTTTCAAGGAAAACGAATGTGTGCTCTTGTCCTGAATCTCTTCAAAACACACCACAAAGTGGCTATACTATGACCTTGCTCCGTAGGTGTCTCTAATTGGTATAACCTCTTTCTACCAATGGATTTAGTGGCTTCAGTGAGTTAAGGGGACCGCTGGACCTGAGCTACTCTGCAAGTTCAGACAGTTTGGAGGCAAGAACCCAGGAGTCCTGCCCAGCGCCTCTAGGCTCACAGGGAGAGCCCGGAGCCATCTGGCCGGCCTTGTCTCTTGTCACATAAACCCACAGAAACAGAGTCCTCTTATCCTTAGAAGCCTTCAGGGAAAGTTCCTCCCCATCCTGAAGCACTTTCTGCCGATATAAAACGTCTGGAGTCAGGAAATTCTTTGATGGAATCTCAGTTCCTCCTTCTATTTCCCTTGTTCTGTTCAGTGGAGGTTAAGAACAGCTGTTTATGAGAGATTAAAGAATATTTTGATAGGCCCATAGCATTGTGGGGGAAAGTCCTAAATTAGGAAACCCTTCAGATGTTGTAGCATACTGATAACGCACAATTTCTAATTGGTAGACAACCAAAGAAGATTCACCAACAGCACCATACTTGCTCCTCATTGCTTTTTCCAATTTCTAAATGGCAAACACTAATGAGGAAACTGAAGTTCAGAGGTGCTAAGTGAAGACCTCAAGGTCACATAGCTGGTGGTCACAGGCAAAACGCCAGTGAGGACCCAGACTCTGTTCTCCCAGCCACTGACTCCCTTAAGCCACCACAGAGCCAGAGGAATGGGATGTGCCCAACTGCTGCATTTATATACTCCTTCCCTTTCATCCTAACTTTTGGCTCCTTTCATGAGATTGTTTAGACTCAAAAGATGAACTGGCATATTAGGCCCAAAATTTTGGCACTTCTAGAACCTCCACATCTAAACTTCTCTTCAAATAGATGATTAATTCCTTTCACCGGTTCTCATAGCTTCCATCAGGACCATCTATATTTCAACATGAGCACATCTACTTCACCCCCCAAATCAAAATATCCACCATACCCTATTTTTATGGAATATCCTCCTCATTTATATGCCTAACTACTGCTGTTCTATTATTGGAAACAATTGTTCTCTACCAAGAAAGCAGCTTTTTAAAACCATGGTCTAGTTCACCTCCTCCAAAAAGCCTACCTTGGTTGCCCCTGCCTGTAATCTAACTACCCTTTTACTGGATGGGATAGGACCTAAAAAAGGGGGATAGTTTCCCTTTGTACCTCAAAAAGGAAGCTTGGCATTCTACATCATTGGTATTGCCTGACCACATTGGGCACTCAGCAAGTGTCCCCAGAGCAAAACCAGGAACAACAGAAAAGTGAGCACAATCTATCTAGGCATCAAAGGACCAGAATGTGGGAAAACATACCAATTCTGGCGGCAGGATCTAACTGCAGAATGAGAATCTAAAGTTACCTATGGAAGGGTAAGTTAATCTGACTTTATGTAACTCTACACAATGCCAGAGATTTAGGCCAGGAATCCACCGTGGTTTGCCTGAAGTTATAAACAAAGGATGTGTGTGCCCACTTGCCATTGCCTCCATTAACTAATGCCGGAGGGATGCCCTGACCCCTGGGGTCCGGGACCACTCACTCCACGACCTGACCACACACGTGTCGAACACTAGGTGGCAGCAGCCACAGGACATCTCAGCTTGGCAGGGACCCCAGGGTTCCAGGCCTCCGGGCTAAGGGTTCCAACACGCCCTCCCGGAACGACCAGAGTAACCGGCCTCGCGGATGGGAGAGTCAGTCCCCACTGCCATATCCTGTCGGGAGGTGGAAGGGGAAAGTAGGTGCAAATGAGCTGTTCCCACAACCCCTGCTTGTCAAAATGTCCTGGGGCCCCTTTCCACTGAAATAATGCAGAGAAAGTGCCTGAAAAAGCACACGTGAACAGAGACCGCAGGGCTCCCCGGCGACGGAGTGGGCAGCCCTGAGGGGCAGCGGGCGCAGGGGGCACGCACCGCAGAAGCCGGGCTCCCGCCACGCGACGCGCACGCCTCTCCGGGCACAGGCCGCCGCGTAGCTGGCCACCGCGTCGCACAGGCACTCCCGGCCGTCGGAGCAGGCGCACACGTCGTAGCGGCAGTTGCGCAGGTAGGGCAGCGGGCTGACCGCGGGGTGGCAGGCGGCGAACGCTGGAGACGTCAGCACGGCACAGGCCTCCTCGGCGAACCTGGCTGCGGGGGAGAGGGGTCAGCATACATGGGCGAGCTTGCTGCGAGAAGACCACGGAAAGGGAGTCTTCCTCGAGAGGGTCTGTCACAGGCGGGGATAGAGGGGGATCGGTCCTGCAGGGAGGGGGACGTTTTCTGTGGTGGGTCTGGCACCAGGGTGAGCTTGCGGAAGGGTGGGGAGTCCGTTCTGCTGGAAGGGGGTCGCTGCCATGAGGGTGTCTTCCGCGGGGGGTCACCTGGGCATGCCCAGGGATGCTAACACAGCTGACCTGCAGTCCCGCCCAGTCCAGGTATCCTACGGCAATTTAACTGAGTGGGTGTGGCGGCGACTGCAGTACCCTGAGAACGTCAGAGGGTGGGGACAGTGTACTATTCTCCTTTACGGGGTCTGGCCCTCGGTAAAGGGACTTTGAAGAGCAACTGTTCCAGATGCAAATGATGAGATGCTGACGGTAACACCAAAGGCCCGCCCCAAATCCCTCGCTCCTCCCACCCGCGGCGAGCGCACTGTCCCATGGAGCGCGCTAGGACGTGGGGACCGCGGGGCCTCGCGGGATCGGCGCCTCCCCCCGGCTCACGCACTCTGGCGCGGATTGAGGGCACAGGGGTCACTGTGCTGCTTCTGCAGGTCTTGACAGTCGCCGTGCAACTTCCAGGCATTTCCGAAGTCCTCCACCAGGGGCTCCGCCAGTCCTGCGGGGGTCCGGAAGTCGTCGCCCTGGTCGCCGTTGTAATTCCCACACAGGCCGCAGGTCTTCCCGGCGTAGGCTGGGGACAGCTGCGGGAGAGGCCAGACCACCTTGGAGCCGCTGCTGCCAAAGCAGCAACAGTGTTGTTTCGCTAATGGGATTATTTTAATCAGAAAAGTTACCCCAGGGAAAATAAATATGAGTTTAATAAAAGACAGGTAAACCCTGAGCTGTAGAAGAAAAAAGTATAAAGCCAACTACGGGGTAAGCCTCCTAGCTCCATCCCTGCTCCTAAATCACTAATCGGAGATCTGTCCCGTGGGAAGGGATTTTAGATTGTCTGGCCATTTAAAGACAGAGAAACGGAGGCCCAGAGACAGTGACTTGCCTAAGGTCACAGAAGCAGTGGCAGAGCTGGGAGGAGTAGGCAGGCTGAGCCCCATGCACCTGCTCTCTGCCCTCTGTGCCTGTCGGAAGAGTGGCTAAGCCAGTGGGCTGCCACCCACAGGAGTCACATGCAAACTCAAGCCCCTGTAAAGGACAATGGTGTTGGTCAGACATGCGTACTCCACATGCAGGTGGAGTGGGTGTGGTCCAAGCCCTCTTGGAGCTCCTGTGTGATGACAAGGAACAACACCTTCCCCCTAATCTCCTGCATTTAACCCAGCCACTGAGAGTCATTGAAAAGACCACACCCAAAGAAGACTGGGAAGTGTAGGGGCTTGTGATGGGTGGAAGTAGGGGTCAGGGAGGACTCTGGGGCAGCCTGCTGTGGGATGACCAAGAGGAGGCCAGGACTTAAATTCCAGGCCATTGACATGCTACTCATTGTCTGTGCTCATAACTGGAGAAAGTTCTGAGCGCAAAGTGCACTTTCAGAAGAGTGGAGTGGAAGCTGCCTTTGACCCAACACAGCGAGGGTTACCACTGGTTTCAGTTGAGAAAACCCTGATTCAGAGATAGAGCAGGGCTGCAACCTAAGAGTCCTGACTCCCACTCCACAGGTCATTACCAAGGCTGATGACCTCCCTGTATCTGAAGCCCTCACGTGCTAGGCCTGTGCCCCCTAAGGTCATCTCCTGGAGCCCCTTCCAGCTCTGACTTACCAAGATGCCAAGTGGAACAATCCAGTAGAAAGTTCCAGCCCCATATAAAATGTAACCATGTAAATATTGTTAACAAGAAAGGAAACAGAGTAATGATTCCCTGTTTGCTCTACCACTATCAAATGTTACCACATTACACACCAAGGCCCTCCCTGACCTCTCCATTTAATGTTTAAATCCCCCAACCCTGGCACTTCCTGCCCCCTTCTCTGTTTTATCTGCCTGGGATTTATCACCTTCTAATATATGATATAATATACTTGTTTGCTTTCTTTAATTGTCTGTCTCCCCCCACTAGAATTTAAATGAGGTAAGGATTTTTCTGTTTTGTTTCACTGCAGAATGGTGCCTGCCTTAGTCCATTCAAGCTAGGATAACAAAATACCATAGGCTGGATGGCTTAGAAACAACAAAATTTTATTTTTTACAATTTTGGAATCTGGAAAGTCCCAGATCAAGGTGCCAGCAGTTTCGGGTGTCTGGTTCATAGATGGCGCCTTCTAGCTGTGTCCTCCCATGGTGGGAGGGGATAGCTAGTTCTCTGGGGTCTTTTACAAAAGCACAGATCTCATTTTTTTTTTTAAGTTAATTGCAGAGATTTATTAAGAGCATCTGCAAGCAGACAGGCTGCCACCAAGAATGGAAAATGGTGAAAGCCACAGATCTCATTCTTAATCACATCTCAAAGGCTCCACCTTCGGGGTTAGAATTTCAACAGATGAATTTGGGGAGGACACACTCAGACCACACCAGTGCCAGTAGGCATTCAATAAATATTTGCTGAATGAATGAACCGTTGAACAAATGAATGAATCAACTAGATTCTCCTCCTGACATGGGCTAGAGTGCAAAGCCAGCAGTCAGGGCCAGTCTGGACAAAGCAGCACAACTTGTGATGAGCCGTCCTACCCTCCCCCACAACTAAGCATCTTTCTTTCCTTCTTTGCTCCCCAAAAGCCCTCTTGTTCACCACCACTCTCTAAAACTATATCTTCTTCCTAATCTCAGGATCAGGTAAGCCAGGGGTCAGAACTGTGAATATGTCCACAGACGCCAGGTTGTGGCTGGCAAGAGCCCTGCAGAGTCTGATACTTAGAGGAGGCACTTGCAGTTTGAAATAAACCTCTGCTTTTGCCCAATTCTGACAAAAAGGGAAGGTTGCCAGAGGGTCTTTTCCATTGCGCCCTGCCAAGGCTGAGCTGGGCCCTGCACATAGCCAGATGAGCAGGGAAGAGTACACACAAAGCCTGATTTCCACTGGCCAGAGCCTTGCTGCCTGAACCTACTGCTCTATGGGGACAGAGCGCACCCAGAAGTGCAGGCAATCAGAGGGAATGGCCCCAGGAGGACAGGCAATCAGAGGGAGTAGCCCCTGGCAGCACCATCTCCCCACACTGCAGTCCCCAAGACCCCCGGGATTAGCATTCTGAGGTGCCTCTGCTCCATGTCAAGGGCCCCTTTCCTGCTTCATATCAAACCCCTACTGGCACTGGTGTGGTCTGAGTGTGTCCTCCCCAAATTCATCTGTTGAAATTCTAACCCCCACGGGCCATCGGGTCCTCTGAACCTGTCCTGAGTCTTGACCAAGGAAATCCTCTTCTTGTTAGCTAAACTGACCAAAATACACACCCAGAAATAATCCTACATTCCTTCCCACAGAAAGAAGCCAACCTTTGTCCCCCTCAGGGGAGAGGAAGGGCAAGTCCCAGGGCGAGAAGCCATGGCCCTGCTGACCGAGGGAGGGACTTCATGGATGGGAGAGCAGCTGTCTATGGCAGGGAGGGTTCTGAGAAGTGGCATGGCTAAGGTGAGGCGCTGCCTTGAAGACCAAGGTCCAGGGGTCAGGAGACCCCCATTCTGATCTTCACCCGTCAACATGGTTATGACACCTGGGAAAGTTCCTCTTGCTCCAGAAATGATGGTTCTTTATTTCCAGCTGGAAACAAGATCTCCCAGACCTTCCTACTCTATGGTCTGTGGTATATTTTTTATAAGAGAAAAAAAGAATTAGTTTGAAATCCCCTCAGGAACTCTAAGGCAAAAAATATAGTAATAATATGGCCTCGTGCAAAAGGAGGAAGCAAAGCCAGGATTCAGCCAGGATGCTCAACATCCTTCTCAGGATTATACAAGGGACTCTGGCCCAGCGTGCAGAGACAGGACTGCTGTTCTCAGAGTGTGGTCTTGGGGCTCATGGAGCCCCCTGAGGCCCTATCTAGGGGTCTATTGGGCCATAACTCTTTTCATGATAATTTGCAGACATTTGTGTTTTCCCTTCTCTTACAAGCATACAGTGGAATTTTCCAGAGGCTACATGACACAAATTATTGCAAAAGATTGAATGCAGAAGTAGATATGAAAATCCAGCTGTCTTCTATTAAGCCATCCATTAAAGAAATTTGCAGAAATGTACAACAGTGGTATTCTTCTCATTACTTATTTTTGTTTCGGAAAACAGTCATTTTTCAGACAAAAAGCACTTATGTTACTCTACGGTGGATTTACTGTTGTTATTTTTAATGGATTGATAAATACATACTTTAAATGCCTCTGATTTAATTTCAGTATTGATATATAATCCTCATAAAAGATCTTGGGGCCCTCAATAATTCTTAAGAGTATAAAGGCATCCTGAGATCAAAATGTGAGAACTGGCTCGTCACCTGTGGCTCAACGGGCTAAGGAGCCAGCCACGTACACCTGAGCTGGCGGTTTCGAATCCAGCTGGGGCTTGCCAAACAACAATGACAGCTGCAACCAAAAAATGGCCAGGTGTTGTGGTGGGCGCCTGTAGTCCCAGCTACTTGGGAGGCGGAGGCAAGAGATTCGCTTGAGCCCAGGAATTGGAGGTTGCTGTGAGCTGTGATGCCACAGCACTCTATCCAGGGTGACAGCTACGGCTCTGTCTCAAAAAAAAAAAAAAAAGTGAGAACTGCTGGTCTGACTGGAAAGGCACTGGGTAGAGAACTAATCCTTGCTCTGTGATGAATGGGTGGTACTAGGGGGTCAGACCAGGAAACCAGATCATTCTAGGATCGTGGACAGTCTCTCAGCCTCCCTATCCCTTAGCTGCCTCAATTATAAGATGGGACTCTTCCTGTGCTGCCCACAGTGGGCACCTGGGGAGATACCCCTATCTCCAGGTCTTATCTCAGCCAGGCAATTGGACAGCAAATCTGGCCCCTTCCCAGCCCCACAAGAGCCCATCCCAGTCAGGAAGCCCTTGGAATACCCAGCCTCCAGAAGGGAGACTCCCCGGGTCCAACAAGAGGCATCCAGAGAACAAACACCAGCTTCTCATATACAAGAGACATCTGTTCCTCGCTTTGGGGGTGTAGGGCATGAGGAGAAAGAAATTCTTCTCCCACCACACAGAGCCATTCTGCTCAGAGCACAAGGAGTACTTTGTAAGTTGGGCTGTAGGGAGGCAGTGCCTCCAAAGAGTACCTACCTTTACCAGCAGCCTCCCGCGGCCATCCCAATCTATCTGCAGATCTTCCCCATAGCTGAGACGCACAGAAGCCATCACTGTGTGCTGGATACGGAGATCACCTGGAGCCCAGCAGAACAGGTGGGGGAGGACAGGGTCATAGTAGGCAGATGTATTGTGGGAGGAGACAGGATGTCTCCAGAGGATAGTAGCAATGAACAGCAACGAGTAGGGGCAGGTGTGGCATCCATGAGGCTTAAGAGAGTCTCAGGAGGAAGGGTAGTCCCAGTGGACAGGGCAAATAGGGTTCCCCAAAAAGGAGCCTCTCGGCCCTGGCAGTCACCTGCCATTCCCCCTGCTGCCACAGGAGGGCAGTAGAGGCTCCTGTAGCCTCAGCTTTAGGCTCTATTGTTGAACCCAAGACTCCAGAGCATGCCGGGGAAGGGGGTGGGGGGGACCTTCTGCTCTTGCACATCATCTCTAGGCTAAGTTACACAGTCCCCATAGCTGAGTTCTCGCTGCTGCAGGAAGGTGGAGTCAGATGGGAGCATATCCATTGCCCTGGCACAACAAACATCCCATTTCATGGGGAGACACATGAGCTTGTCATTCACAGACACACCATGTACCCACTAGCCACTGTGTGCAGTGCTAGGAAAATGGACCACAGGGTGACGAGGAATCATGGGGAAGAGGGGCGGGTGCGGGAAGCCACTCTGAGGGTGAAGCTTGAGGACTGTGCTGCGCAAAAGTAGTTTTGCTGTGACAGCACAGTGCAACCTGACCAGACACTGTACAGGCCAGAGGGTCACCGGGCCTTATCACAAGTGGCATCCTCTGTTCTGAGCATCACAAGCCACTCCCATAATCAGCCTGTGCTTCTGCCCCACCTCTAAGCAAAACCAGAACCACCTGCCCAGACTCAACCCACCCCTTTGTCTCAAGCCAATTAAGAATCCGGGCGGCTCCTGTGGCTCAGCGAGTAGGGCGCCGGCCCCATATACCGAAGGTGGCGGGTTCAAGCCCGGCCTCGGCCGAACTGCAAAACAAAAAACTCGGCCGAACTGTAAAACAAAAAAATAGCCGGGCGCTGTGGCGGGCGCCTGTAGTCCCAGCTACTAGGGAGGCTGAGGCAAGAGAATCGCTTAAGCCCAAGAGCTGGAGGTTGCTGTGAGCAGTGTGACGCCACGGCACTCTACCCAGGGCGATGGAGTGAGACACTGTCTCTACAAAAAAAAAAAAAAAAAAAAGTTCAAAGTATAGTAAATATATTCTTTACTTTCATTGCAGTTTTTGGCCTGGGCTGGGCTTGAACCCATCACCTCCAGTATATGGGGCCAGCACCCTACTCCTTAAGCCACAGGCGCCGCCCAAGTATATTCTTTTTTTTTTTTTTTTTTTGAGACAGAACCTCAAGCTGTCACCCTGGATAGAGTGCTGTGGCATCACAGCTCACAGTAACCTCCAATTCCTGGGCTCAAGCGAGTCTCCTGCCTCTGCCTCCCAAGTAGCTGGGACTACAGG